>PVJO010009431.1:26249-69742 GCA_004026905.1 Hystrix cristata
GTGCTGGGGATTGAACTCAGGCACTCTAACCAGTATGCTAAATCCCCAGCCCTTCTCTCAGTTATTATTTTACACCTTTCTGGAACATCTTCCTGCACAAGTTCTGTCTGAGTCATTACAAAACATGGTTGCACTCATCTTTCACCCCAGAGTACACTTCTTAAATTCATTTAACTGCCTCTGACACATTTGTTCTTACTGCCAGCTGTGTGGGATTATCAGAGATAGTCACCCGGCCAAGTACATTTCTGACTAGTCATTTTGTACCCAACACCTTGAATGAATGATGCTGCTTTTGTTGAAAGGCTGAAGGCATGTGGTGTTTGGTGAAAGAATTTTCAGTTTTACACTAGACCATCCAGACAGCAGATGGCCTGGGCCATCACAAAAGTTATCTCTGATTCTGTTTCATTGTTTGCTAACGTCACCATAATGTTTCTGACATGGTTCCCCAGTATGCTCATTTTTCTGTTTCTTTATAATAAAACCTGTAAAACTCTACGATGTTCACACAGAGCAACGATCCTTTCTTTGAATTTTTGTGGGAGCAATTCCTCCATCATTTTTTCCTTCTTTTATTTTTTTTTTTGGTGAAGAATTTAAAGAGTATAGCTGCAAAAGGAAGAAAGAAGAAAGAAAGAAAGAAAGAAAGAAAGAAAGAAAAAGAAAAGGCCTTGTCATAGGTAAATGCCTATCCACCCACCCATCCATCCATCCATCCATCCATCCATCCATCCATCCATTCATCTGTCTATCATTTGCTATCTCCACTGTCATTCATTTAGGGGGCCACTGCCCTTGTTTCTCACTCTCTCTTTGGCACTTATGCCGTGCTCAGTCCTAGGGGGAGTATAGTCTAAAGGAATCAATCAGTGGGTATTAGTCCAAAACTCAGTTCTAAACTATAATGATCAGGCCTAGAACTTTTATTTAAAAAATTGGGGGGAATAGATTATGTGCATGTCCACATGTGTATGTGTGTGTGTGTGTGTGTGTGTGTGTGTGTGTGTGTGTATGCGTGTGCATGTATTTTCAGAGGATTGTTCAGAGGAGAGAATCTGCACTTAGGAGCTGCTGAAGCCACCTTGTCACCTCACAGCAGCGTGTGCCCAGTGATGGAGCCGAAACAGAAAGAGGCAATGCCAAGAGAGGGAGTGAACTCGAGTCCTGATTTTTGTCACCTGGGATCCAGTTGCACAGCCAGCTTTACCTCTAGAACTTTCAATGTATGTTTTTGTTTTGTGTTTTTGGTTTAGTCAGTTTGAATTTCTCCCACTGTAAGCCAGAGTAGTGGCAAATGGATTCCTTTGTTTATTTATATATATCAAGTTGATGTGTTTGCTTTCTTAAGGATGCCGAGGAGAAAGTACATACTAGCTGTCAAGTTGCCATAGGAAGTAGCAAGTTCCCTAAAAGATTGTCTGGACCTAGGCATTTGTTTGACAGTAATGTGGATCCCTGAGATGGCTAGCCTTGAATCACGTGCCATGCCAGAGAGCGCTTTTAAATTCTTTTCAATTCTTGTGTGTCCGTTTTATTTCACTTAAGAGTATGGTCTCAAGGTGCATCCATTTACCTAGAAATATCTCAAGCTTATCATTCTTTATGGCAGAGTAGTACTCCATTGTATATAAAAAACCCACATACCACATTATTTCTCTGGGGTGAGAAACTGAAAGTGTAAATAAAGACTAAAATGTATTATATTGGGAAAAGGAAGAAAATGTCCAAATGGGAAAGGGAACAAAGGAGGGGGAAAGGAATGGAGGGACAAGAGAAATAAGAAATGGAAGGAAAAAATGGAAACAAAGCTTTTGTAAATAAGGAGGGAGGAGGGGGTGAAGGGAGGGGAGGGGAACAGGAAAAAAAAAGCAGTAGGATATATCATGTGCAGGTACAAATCCCCTAGGATGAATGTTATCACTATGTATATCTAAAATGTACCATTAAAATAAAATAAATTCTTATCAGTTCTTAAGAAACTATAATGCCAGGGGTGAACTGCTACATTCTTATATATTAAAGTATTTGGTTGGACAGCTTTAGAATATCACTAGAAGCAAAAAACTAAAGTTTATCAAATTTAAAAATTTCTGGAGATTTGTTTGTTACCCCAGTTTTATTTCAACAGCAATGTAATTTTCTTTTTAGTGTCCCTCCTCCTCTTTGCTTGGTGTTATGGCTTGTATCTAGATGTCCCCTGAAAGCCTCATGTGGTCATAGGTGGAGCTTTTTGGAGGTGGCTGGATCTAGAGTGTGTGATGCTGGGATTAAGGGTGAGTTGCTGGGATTGATTCATTATGCGATGCTAAGAGTGGGTGGCCTGGACAGAGTGTGAGGGACAGAAAGTGGGCTGTGTGGTCGCTGCTTGTCACTTCCTGCTTACTGCTTTTGCTGCCTTCTGCTTGCCATGAATTGTTTCTCCTCTGTGATGACCCTTTACCATGGCCACCCCGCCTTGGAGCCAGCTTGTTGTGGACTGAAACCTCTACAAACTGTGTGCTGAAATAAACCTTTCTTCCTTTAACTTTGGATGTTAGGCATTTTGTCTCAGCAACAAGAAAAGTAACTAAGACCCTTTCGCAATTCACACATCAAGATCACATCCAGACGTATACCAGTACCACTTGTGGGAATCTCAGGGAATCTATGGCATGCAGTTGGATCCACACACAGCCCATGGGTTCTACAGAACATTACTTAAAAAGTTGATATCCACTATTGAAATCTTTTGCTCATTTTAACCCAGTCTTGTTTTCTTTTTTTCTTCTTCTTCCTTTTCTTCTTGTTTTCTATTAGAATGAAGGCATTCGTATTTTATTGTACATATGGTTTTTCAAGCTTTATACCTGTAACATTTTATTAAAAATATTTTCCCACATCATTACAAGTGATGCAGAATTCTAATGACTGTATAATTGCCCCCTTTTTGTGTGTCTCATGTGTGTGTGGCCATTATTATTGCATACCAGTTCCCATACTTAGTTCTCAACTTATTTTAAGAAAGAGTCGTCAACCATAGGTTCGTAATTACTCTTTTAAAGTAATAAAATTTGTGCTTAGAAGTTTAAAAAATATTCGTATTTTCATTAGAATTGCTTTCCTGAGCACTCGCTTGTTATTAATTTATTCAGCCCACCTTTTGAGTGCCTACTATGGCCAAGGCATTCTGTTCCTCAACATATTTTACAGACCAAGAAAATTATGCTTTAGAGAATGTTCGTATAATGATAGCTAAATTTCACACATGCAAAATTACAAAAAGCTGTGTAAAGATTCAAGGGCCTTTGAAGCCATCTTTGGTTCCACTTACTTGTCATTATTTAATCAGAAAGGAGCCTTATTGGGACGCATATGGTGTAAATAGTTCAAAAGATATTTGGATGTCTTCATGACAGAGGGTTTTCTTACACTTCAACCCTTAAAATGTTGCATTTTATTTTTCCACAGCTATGCACATTTTCTTGAGACTGAACGTCATTTTCTTTAAACCAGAAATTAACCAATCTTTTTTTCTTTTCATGGGAAATTTTTCTTCTATATAAATTCTTCTGGTTTGAAATACTACATGTGTTTTGAGAAGTAATGTGCATGTTTTTAAGGTCCCATCACATAAGAGAGAACTTACCTCTTTTGCTGACTTGCATGGAATTGAACTTTAAAAAGAGAGGTCTGTGCACAGCCTGGAAATGTCAAAATACTGAATGAAACCGAAGTCCTGCTTGTCCTACCAAATGTTTGCTGAAGAGGCTCAACTGGGAAATAAAAGGTTATGAGGAAGAACATTTGAACTCGGGTAAATACTTACTGAGCTCTCTTCCATTCATTGAAGGTAAGTGAAATTCAGCTGATTTCATTCCAATAGGAGCTTTTATTATCTCTTTATGAGCCTAAATTCTAAGTTTCAGTTTCATTGTTTGAAGTTTGATAAATTCTCTGACATCAATATTTTCTCTCCCCTAAAAAGTTTCTTTTGTGTACTATTTGGAGACTCATGAATTACAGACATAAAACTGAAAAATAACAGGTGAGAAAAGCTCCTTAATACCACAAGGGGATTTTTGGACTACTTCAAAACTTTATTACAAAGAACTTTCCTTTACATCTGATCTTACCGAGGTGAAAATGCGTACAAAACCTTGACTGCACTCTTGCTAAATTAACATTCGTTAAGAGGAAAAAATACTTTTTCTCACTTCCTTTCTTTCTCTCATCCTTTAAACTTTTCCTCTTGAATTTACAACGGGCTGTTGAAAATAAATCCACACATAATCTCCTAGGAGGCCTGTATACAGCACTGTCACCACAGCAAATCCACTTTTAGTCTTGGTGGCATTCACCCGGCCTCTTTTTGAAGACAGTAAGACCTCTTTATATGTTCAATAAGAAACTGAATTTTGCCCTGGTGTTACATTTTATATTGATGATCAACTAACTTTTAAATTGTAGTTAAATCAAATACTTTTTCCACCTAGGGAATATAGCCCACAGTGATTTTTTTTTTTAAATACAAGCTCCCCTGAAGGCAACATTGCTATTCAGTGGCAGTATATCATAGGGGCTTTTTATGATGTCTTCCGTTTGTGGACAAGTATATTTGATATAATTTGTCCAACTTTATTTATTATGCTATGAAATTTACTTTCAACATTTAAAATGCTCTTCTCGATATCTAGATATTTAGTGGTGAATACTATGCTATCATTGTGGAATCAAAAGTTCTGAAATAGGAGTTAGGTCTGCCTTCTATGTTGGGATATATGTACTTTCACCACTGGCTGGCTTTTTGATTTTGTTCAGATCAATTAATCATACTATGTTTAATGTTATTTGAGTATAAGGTGATGCTATTTTACTTTTACAGAGATCTCAAGCCTTTCCTTAGGATTATAATGATCTTTGTGGATTTTATGGATATATGTGTGCCCCAGTTCTCGGGCTACTGCAGTATTTTGGAAATTTTAGCATACAGAGTCCCCTGATTTCAAATAAGCAGCCATTCAATTTGGGAAAAATTTTATTTATAGGTTTTGCCCATTAACAGCAATAGGAATAATAACTAACAAACAATTATAACCTTTTTGAGTTCATACAAGTTAATACAATGTTAGGCACTGTATTATTTTCAAACACATCATCTAAATTAAACTTACACCTTACAAAATGGAAAGCAGAAATAATTAAACCAAGGTCAAGCCGATACTAAGCCGTGGATTTACAGTTCACTTTCCAGCTATGGAATTCCAAAGTCCAAGTCAGTAACTACTAATGTAATAAGCGTATTTATTCATTTACAATTTTTAAAGTCAAATAATTCACTGCTTTCAAAACCATCAATGAATAAAGGCTGTTAAAACAAGATAGAATAAAGGGTATAACCATACAAAAGTGAAAACAAAATGATTATAATTAAAAGCTAAAAACAATTAAATTGGTTATTGCAATACAAGAGTAAATTTAGAAAATGTTCTCATAGATAAGGACAACCCCCCCCAAAAGATACGAGTTATATGGCTTTCATTTAATAAATGAAAATATATATAAATATGTTCCTCAGTATGGACAACCTTCAAATTTTTGATACTAAATACTAACAATTTAAAATGTGAATTTATCCTTCCTTCCCTTCTTCTTTCCTTCCCTTCTTCCTTCCTTCCTTCTATCCTTCCTTCCTTCCTTCTTTCCTTTCTCCTTCCACAACTATTTATTAAGTGACTTTTATAGCTTTAGTATCTGGCTTGCAAGTGATTCCCCAGTTTTCAGCCTACATGTACACAGTATTTTGGAAAATTTAGCCTACAGAGCACTCTGATTTCATTGAGTGAAGAAGAGCAAAATAGTTCTGAACCCATGTGGGGAGAACAATATTGGAGGAAATAGCCATTGATCCTTTTATTTGTCTGTAATCACAAATCGGAATCATTATTCTATAAAAAGGGGACACTTCTATGAGAGCACACAACAAAAGAACACGCCTGGACTTGAAGTTCAGGAGAACTTCCCTCAAAGAAGTGATGTTAAAGCTGAAGTCTTTAAGGATAAACAGAAGTTGTCTGGCTCTTTTCTATCCATAGTCCTGTCCAGAGACCAACAGCACTGGCACCAGCTGATAACTTTGTAAGGATTCCGAACCGCTGGCTCTGTCCTGGACCTACTAAATCAGAATCTGCATTTTAAAAAAGGAGATCCCTGGGGGACTCCTGAGAGCTCTGTTTTAAGGGAGGGACCAGGATAGGGCTAAGGGAATTATGTGCTCCAAAGCTCTGCGGCAGGGAGGAGCATTGAGGAGCTGAAATACAGCAGTGTGGCTGGAGTTTAGTAAAAGGAAAGGGGAAAAGCTCTAAGAAGGCAATGGCTGTCTATGCTCTTTGAACCACTTATGCAGGGCCCGTAAGCCTGACAGACAGCAGATCTCTGATGATTTCTGAGCAGAGGAAAAACATCATCGGATTTGTATTTGTGAAATATTCTTGCAGTATGAAGACCAAATAGAGAGCATTTAACAGAGAAGCAGAGGGCCAGTTAGGTGGCTGTTACAGGGTCTAGATGAAAGATGAGAGTGTAGAGACAGCAGTAAGGGGAGATGTTTGAGAGACACTTAAATTTATTGGCTTGATAATAGATTTAATATGCAGGGGGAAGAGTGATAGGTTAAAGATTATTCCTCAATACCAAACTTACCCCTTCTGAATGGATAAAACTGCTGAGATAAGGAGTTCCTGGCAATAAGATGGAGAGGGGAGATAATCAGCTGAATCTCAGACATACTGATCTCATGTGTCTTTGAGGCAGTGGGGTTATTAAACATATTTAGAACAGTGAATCTGGATGGGTCTAGATTAGAAATATAAATTTGAGATTGAGATTGAATAGCACGTTGGACAGTTATTCAGGGAAGATATAAAGATAAATTTTATAATCTCATCTCTATTATTGGATTTCAATAACACTTGCTAATTCAATTAAAGCATTTTATAGAGTACCAAAGTAATACACTCTGATTCCATTATTTTCTAGTGTTTAAACAAGACCTGTAGAACAGAGTTTAAGAAATCTAGGGCTAGAGATTTAGCTCAGTGGTTAGAGTGTTTGCCTTGCAAGCACAAGGCCCTGAGTTCGATCCTCAGCACAAAAGAAAAGAAAAGAAAAGAAAAGAAATCTAAAGAAATGGTTGGTCAACCTGTTCTTGTAGATTTTTCTCAGATATTGATTGTCTTGACTCTACTTTGACAGGCGCTGGATGGAACTCATATAACAACTGAATTCCATGTACCTTGAGCGTGGATTTGTATGTCATTAATTGGTCAGTACTAAATGATGTTCAAGTTGTAGTTTAGTGAAGGAGGGTTGTATAGTGTGGATATCGGATTTACAGGTGGGAAATATGATATTCTATTATGAAAATTAATATGCCTGACAAACCTCATTCGGATATAGGTGTCATCTTACTTCTCTGCAGAGATAGGCTGCAGGGCGTCTAAAAGTTGTGCGAAAGTTTTTAGGCCATCTTTGATTTTGCTCAACAAAATGAACAAACACATTTCCACATCTCTAATGTGGAAGATATCACTTGACTAAGATGTAGTAATAACTAGTAATAATTATATTGCCAATGAAAGTATCAATGTAGCTCTTACGGAATAAGTCTACCAGTGTAAAATGTACTCTAGGAGGTTGAATGAATTAATCTAGTGGGTGAAACTAGAATCAGGGATAATTATAAAAATAGTTAAAAATTCGTATGGTAAGCGCACAGATGAATAAGAGAAGAAATCAGTCATACTGCCGAAGGTGAGCCCCAGAAAACCTGTTGCTAAAAAAGCATTACTTGATTTAGTTTGGGTAGAGATACTTTGGGGATAAGGAACCAGCGTGGTAAGCACATGAGCAGTCCTTGCAAGACAAGAACATTGGTTATTTGTTAGTGGTTAATGACTATAAATGGCAGTATTTTCTAATTTTAATAATCAATATGACTATCTGTTACCTATTAGCTGAATGTGAACTCTGACTAAAATTATACCTTAGAAAAATAAAGAATGGTGAATACTCTTCAATTTGAGCACTGGTAATCCTTACGCTCTTATTTTTGACAGTGATTAATCAATAGGTACATCTGGTTTTTAAGACAGTATATAATGAAACTGTGTAATCAATCATAGAAGAGATGGCTCGTCTTCGTTCTCCTTGGCAGGAGGACAGTTGTGGTGTGGATCAAAATAGAATTATTCTTTTTCCAGTAAGAAAGGAGGAAGGGGTAAAATACAGACCAGTCACATACCATTATCAGTGGAGTATGGTCTGCCAAAGGCTGTTTAATCTTCTTTGATTTTGGTGGGGTTTTATGATATA
Source organism: Hystrix cristata (assembly GCA_004026905.1). Lineage (NCBI taxonomy): Eukaryota > Metazoa > Chordata > Mammalia > Rodentia > Hystricidae > Hystrix > Hystrix cristata. The sequence continues at coordinate 34,602 of PVJO010009431.1, forward strand.
GGCTCTGTGAAAGCACGAAGTCAGGCATCTTATCTGAAATTACATGACTTGAAGGACAAAGCAGCCCAATTTGAAGTAATCTTGCCACAGACTGCTTACTTTTTGGACCTCCCATTGTCCTGGGGCTACCAGAATAGATGACTCAGGTGGAAAGATCACAAATTAAGTTCAGACTGGGCTATTTAGTGACTCAGTGAGACCTACGCTCAGAATAAAAAAAATTAAAAAGGGCTGGGCATGTAATTTAGTGCAAAGGCTCTGTGTTCAATTCCCAGTGTCAGGACACACAAACACACAGATACACACACACACACACACACACACACACACATGCACGCATGCACACCTGTGCATCATGTACCAGAAAGAGCATTATCAACTGGACTCAGGTAGTCAAGAAAGAGAGGACATCTGATGTTTTCTCCCTTATAATGTTGTGCTTCTTGGACATTGTAACTTTTTGCACGTTCCTCGCTTCTGTCTGATCTAATATTGTGAATTCATTCCAGATTCTAGAGTAAAATCTATTTGTCTTTCATGATTAAATCAGGCTCTGGTTATTTTGTCTATGTGATGGCTGAGAGTTCGGTCCATCACCCCGAATCTTCTCTGTGCTTTGATCCCTCTCACCATATCAACCAAGCCACTTTTAAAAAATTCTGTCTTAATTACTATTTTAGTACTTCACTCACCTTTGAGGGTATGTCTGCTATAAATGAATCTATGACATTTTGTAATGTCACAGGTAAAAGGCAAAACATTAAAGGTAAATGTTTACCTTTTAGACATTAACACCAGCCTTTAAAGACCATCCCTAAAAGAAGTGTCGCCTTTTCTTTTTTATAATGGCCAGATTTAAGTCTTCTGGAAACTTTATTTGACTGCTTGATAAACAAAAATACAGTAAACTCTAATCCCCAGAAGCATATATTAGTAAGTGGCATAACATAAGATTATCATAATAATTGTAGTTCGGTGTTTGTTTGTTTGCTGCTAGTGAGGACTCTGTAAAGAAGGATAACCGCAGGATAGAAGATTAAGAGCAAAACAGGGTCTTACTACACTTTTTGTGGAGAAAAAGATTTATTACAGGAGTTTGACTGAATCTTCTCTCATCATTTTATTTCAAATAATAGTTGATCATGATCATGCTTATTGAGTGCTTATTTGCACATTTGTATTTAGACGCAATAACATTTCTTAAGACCCTGCTTGGAGGGGGCAGAGTATACTCTGGTCACCCTATAGTTATAGTGCCAGCTGTAATTTTATCAAGGTCCCATATTTATCAGTGTTTCAGTGTTGGAGTCAATATGGAAATAATGTCATAATTTAAATTTCGAACTATAAGACTTTAGGATGTATTTGTTATGATCGAGACTTTTTTAAATCTTCCCAAGATAATAAGCTTCAAATGAGAAAACGTGTTGTTCGTTGAGAACCAAGAGATGAAATTAGAATAACTGTGTATATAAAGGATTATTTCATTGGGATAGCACACAGTAGGATTTTATGACCTTCAGATAATCTAGAAAGGACTTAAAGTTCACCTTTATCCCCAAGAGAATGGGAATGATCCTAAAAATGCTCCCATTTGCTAGAGATCTGTGGGGTATTTGTTGTCATGGAGACTGCTTCATTTGCTTATTTTTATTGTTTTCTCTTTGTTTTGGTCTGAAGATTGAATCTAGGGCCTAATCATGTTAAGTATATGTGCTACTACTGAACTATACCTCCAGCCCAAAGGTGGTTTTAATAGAGCCAAATCTGCAATTCAGTTTGGCCTTAGGGAAAAAAAAAAAAGAACCCTCATTTTTGCCTATGTTATCATAGTGTCAAAAGTGTGTAATTATGTTCAGTAGGACATTAGGTGCTATTTCTCTTACTGTTAGAAACATTCAAGATTATAGGCTAATTTATAGCATCTCCTACTCTTGTCAGCTATATAAAATCCTGTTGTTTCACTTTTCGGGTAATTTTTCCTTTAAAACTTTCTTTCCTTTGTCTTCTAATAAATATGCCCTTTCTAAATCCTTTTTCTTTTGAAATGAAAAGACTAAAAGGACTACTTTTGTAATTAAAAGTCATTTTTAAATAACCTTGGAAGATTGTTTCTACATATCAAAACATCTTTATGGTCCCATTTCTATGGCAAGAAAGACAAGCAACTAGGATCCTGCACATTTTACTGCCGTCTACATTAATTACCTTCTATTAAAAAATGACAAAGACCTTTTTGAAAGAGAATCTGGTGCTCTTTCCACAGAAATGATGGCAGACACCCTACTTTGCTGATTTCTTGACACTTCTAATTACCTGTATTCATTTGAAATCGTTTCCTTTGTAGGGAGTTATTGGCATGATTTTCTGAGAACAAGAGGAAAATGGAAAACATTTTAGCAAGTTAAGGAGAAAAAAATCAACAGTATCATTGTTTGCCGCTTTTGTTGAAACTACCTACACAAGTCATTTGAGGGACATGAAGGTAAATGAAAGGTTATACTTTGCCCTGCACGTTGTTGCTGGTATTTGTAATGTCAATAACTGTAGAAGGTTGTCAGGAAACTGGAGAGATAAAGGTCAATACCAATGACAAATATATCATTGTATGTGTTTGAATATGCAATATCAGCCTAATCTGCCAGTAGAGACTTTCACACCCTGGAAATATCAATCAGGCGCTCTGTAAAACCCACCTATTGTTCTCCAGGCTCCTAGATTGCAATGGGGGGAATCCAAAGATTGATAAACCTAGTGGACAATTTTTGGGGGGCAAGAGTGGGCGATACTGTAGTCCTTATTGAATATACATATATACAAGTTCATTAGTTCTTTTAAAGGCAAGATTAAAAAACATATTAAAAGTTATTCAGTCTCTCAGATTGCTTCACAACTGGGAAATTTAAACAATTTTTCCTTTCACTGAAAGAGGAAGACACAATTCAGCTTTGTATATTATTGTGATCAAGTACATACCAGAGCCTTTCGGTGTTATAAGCTGAATTCAATATTAACTATGGCTTTCATACAATCTTGATGAAAATTTAGTTGGTCTAAGGGTGAACCTTACACCAAGCCCCGCCTCCTGTTGATTTTGACTTGTTGGAAAGCGTGGCCATTTGTACTCAGTAATGAATTATTTACAAATGAAAGCACAATAGGTTATTCAAAATGCGTCTTCACTAAGAAGACTTTATTAAAATACATTTTCTTGGAGCAGAAGTGTTTGGATGGAGTAGAAAAATTCATCTGTCTTTTTTTTTTTTAAGTAAATTGGACTAGAAAAATCACTTAAAACCTTTTGGGAAATGAAAAGTAAAAATAAAATTGCAAAAGACCTTTCAAATGAATGTAGTTCAGCTGGGTTTTGAAGAAGACCTGCACGATATGAAGGCTGTGGTTTGAAATATAGGGGATCATATTTTACGGATATTACTCCTTAGTTTTTGCATCTGTTGGTACCCTGCATTAAAATAAAATACTTTGAAGAATCTCTTCCTGAGGCGGTCTGTGTTGTCTTGGGTGTTATGACCCTTTTTCTTAACCCTGACCCAACGCGAAAGTCATCCTCCCCAAACACATACACAGACCACACGGCAAGAGAGGTGAAAAGGAGATTTGCTACTGAAGAGTGTGCAGAGTGACAGAGGAAAGAGCAGTAAACTCAGCAGCACCCTGAGGTGACAGAATGAGAGAAAAGGCTGGAGGGGACAGAGAGGGCTTGAAGGAGAAAGGAGAGAAAGAACGACAGAAATTGTTTAGGGAGGAGGAAATGAAGAAGGGATATCATGAAGGTAAAATATAAATGTAACTTAACAAAATAAATATTTTTTTTACTTGGGAAAAGGGAGATTTCTTAAATGGAGAGAGAGAGAGGAAGGGAGAGGACTGTAGGGACTGAGAGATAAAGGATACTAAGTACAAAGTTGTCAGAAAAGAAAGTCCTAGATGGAGAGAAGAAACAGAACTAACGAGGGGTTGCTGATGGTTTCTGTCCGAGGAGTCTGTCCATTTAGTGGACAGCAGTCGGAGACTCTGTGCCCCATAATATGCCCTCTTGAATGGCCTTGTTTAGAAAGAGGCGGCACATTTACTGTGGTGAGTCTCCTGTGTGCCCCCTAAATGCTCTCCACTTTAAGCATTCTATAGATTTCATTATGGAAGCTTTTATTTTTAGGTTTTCCTAAAGCTTGAATTATTTCCAGGGAAAGAAAAATTTTAAAAGTCCTCAAACAGAAACCTGAAATGAAGGCAGTAAGACGTTTTGAGTTAAGGTTGTTTCATTTTTCACCAGTTTGCCTCTGTAGTTCGTTAGTTTTTGATTACATCTCTGACCCTCAGATAAGACTCCTGTGTAAGTAAACAGTCTAGCTAAACTCACCATATGCCAAGTGACAGCTAGAGCACTTTCCCAACGTTTTATTTGTTTTACTTTTTAATTTTTGCAAATCGAAATTATATAAACAGAAAGGGAATGTAACTTTTCTCTTGTCTTCTCCTAGCGAGATGGTATTTTCTTCCTGAAGCTAACTAAAAGGTTTGAGAGACAATAGAAGGGCTCGTAGGCACCAGCATATGTTAAGTACAGATAATTTTCTTTGCAATTTCAGCTGCTTGAATACAAGTTCTGGAAAAGGTGGTTTTTAGACTAGCTATGCAAGAGTATCACTTTTTAGTAGGATAATGTCTGGGTGAAAATATATTTTTCAAGGTTTAATTGTTTTTAAACTTTATTCCTTTCTTTTTTTTTGGTTAAAAATACTTTGGAGATGAATGGTGACTAACAGTGCAAACAGTTTCACAATAGTTCTTGTGACCTTTTTTAAAAGTTTGTGATATGGTAAAAATGACAAATAATGATTATTTTACACAATGTAGTGCTTTTCTTTCATATTGAATGATTGGTATGAAAAGTTAGCTTATTAAGTCATAATTTTCTATTGAATCGATGTAATTTACTTCTGCAATTCTTTCTTTTTTTTCCATAGTATACTATTTAGGTAGCAACAGAATTACACAATGTTGTTTTTTCAATTTTTTTTTTTTTTTTTTTGCTTTTCTCTCTTTGCGGCTCATTGACATTACTGGTCATTTTAATCACCAGTGGCTCATGATGGGAACTCCTGAGAATTTGCAGAATTCTTCTCTAGCTTTTTCTCTGCAGCCCAAACATAAAATTTCTAAGAGGAATAACTTTCCCTACAAGGTGAACATGCTGAAAATGTTAGGAATGAGGGAGATTAGACATAATTTTATTCATGTCTGTCTCCTCTATCTCCTTGTGTAGACGGATGAAGTATAAAACATGACAGAGGATGCAGTTGTGAAGAAAATCATAAATCTTGGTTGGGGTTTTTCCTGAGGTAAGAGATGGGTGAAGGCCAAATACTTTCAGTTCTCTTGAAGTTAACTTACGCTTTTTTGTACACACCAACACCCTTGCTTCTTTCTTTCTCTCACACATGCCACAGTAATCAAGCCTCCTTGTTTGGAGGAGAAATTATCTAGCTTTTAATGTAACATTAATTTTTTTAGATACTTTTTCTTCTTCAAAACTTTCCAATCTTATTTACTAAGAGTGTGCTTATGAAAATTAAGTAGATATAAAATTATTTAATTGCGTATGCAGTTTGAAGAAATTATCAAGCTTTGGAAGCTGTTTAAAATGTTATGATTTCAACTTAAGCAAGAGAGAGTAACCAAAGTGGAAAGGAATAGAGGAGAAAGTAGGTAAAGTTAGAGTGAAGGTTATTGGGAAAAAGTAAAACTGATTAACTGTTGAGGAAAGAAAGTAGATTTTAATTATAAATAAACAAGAGTTTGTTCAACTATAAGGAGGAAAACTGGTATAGATGGTCAGAGTGGATTACAAGCTAATTACAGATTGAGAAAGTAGCCCTGTTGTTCCAAGACAGAACTCTGACAGTCACTGAAGAATGTAGGAATATGAATCATCACCCATATTATATGCAATACTAATCAGTTCTTCATTATCCTAGTGTGTCCTCTAGGAGCCTAACACTTAGGCCAAATGTGCAGAATTTAGAGTAGGCCCAGAGGCAGCAGCAAATCACTTACAGGTTAGGAAAGTGTCCCAGTGAAACACGGGCAAAGGAAGGGTCTTGTTTAGTCTGGGAAAGAGAAGAGGTGGAGGAAATTAATAGCAGTCTTCAAGTTCATGAAGGAACACAGTCCTCTGCAGGTAGAGGCGAACAGCTGCTCTGTTTCCTCCAAGGACAGTACAAGACATTTATGTGGTTGATGAGGATTCAAGAGAGATATTAGGGAGAGCTGAGCGTCGGGGCAAGAACGGGGGAGTCTTGAGGATTCAGAATATACAGAATTATTATTATTTTTGAAGTCAACTAACCCAATTTGAAGAGTCAAAAGAAAGAATACAATGCATACAACAGGAACCCATGGAAGAAAAGAATATGTAATTGTTATCTAGGGATAAAGTCTATTCCCATGAATGAAATACTACATTTTAGGAGTCCTTAAGAGTCAGAATACTTGATCAGAAAAAAAAAAAATTCTGTAAAAAGAAAGAGGTTCAAATAGGTAAAGAATAAAAAAACAAAACTTGAAGGTAACGCATACATTTAGAATATATAAACATATCTTTAATCAAGATTTTGTTACTGGTGGTAGGAAAGGAATATTAATTATTCCTATATAGAATATATATAGCATCAGTTAATTTAAAAAAAATTCTGTGGGATTCATATGTCTAAATATTAAAAAGAGGACCAACAAACAGATTTGTCATATTTTATAACTAGTTTTGTTAAAAAATTATAAAGAACTAAATAACTTCTAAATATTTTCCAACTTCCTGATTTCACGACACACCTAACATACAGATCAAGACCTTCGAATGTATGGAATTCAAGAAGCAACATTATAATGGTAAATTCACTAAGAAAAGGGATGGCAAAAGCCATCACTGTCCTTATCAGGAAAGATATTATCTGAGCATTCAGTGATCCAAGTTTAAGAAGATCAAACAAAGGACGTGATCCATGAATCTAAGAAACTTGGAGTCTAAAACTGGTTATTGTTTGATAAGAATGTTACTTTACAGGGCAATCACTCGGCATCGCAAAGTGTATTACACTGAAAATGATGCTTAGTTGTGCAAATATAGAAGGATGAATGGCCATTTGAGCAAGGTGAATGTTAAAGGGTGTGCATCAGCTTTCAAAATAATTACAGAGGTTAAAATTCTCAGTCCTTTTAAAGTACAATTGCAGCTTCAGCTAATAATAGGAATTGTGCTTTAAGATTACAAATATATTTTAAGGCTCTGTCAGTTACTCGATTCCTAGATTACTTGGTCAGTTTCATTAATTTGTTAGTTACTTTTATTTCCTCTGTTATTCTATATGTCTTTGAAAATGGAGGGGGTCTTGCTTATGTTTAGCTTTGTTGAACATTATTTTCAATATTTCACAGCTGTATTTTGTCATTGATGGGTTCAGTTTAATGTGTTTTGCAATATACTAGTTTTTCTGGTTCTGGAAACTTTTCCTCACTCTAAAAAGCAGAAAACAGGATAGTCTATATTTGAATTTATTTTGCCAGGCTTATAATTATGTATAATTTACAACATTCTGGTACCCAGAATTTAGCAATCTAAAAATAGATTCTCGAAAATATTTCTTTTACTGCTTTAAAAAATATATTTACAAACAACTTACTTGTAAAACCATTTTGGTTTGAAAATTTTAATTTCTCCTCCCTCTCTCTCTCTCTCCCCATCTCCCCACAAAGAAAAGTCTTTTGTTCTGATTACTCTAGCACTACCTCATTCTGTGACTTTCTGCTGTCCCCTAGTGGCATGTTAATCTTCTTGACTGCTGTGTGATTGCCCCTAGAACCAGTACTCTACTCTTGTGTGCTTTCTTGAGACTTTCATTAGCAGACATTTAAAGTACTATTAAACAACACATGGACTGCCTTTTAGAAGCAATATCCATGTTCTTTAGCTCACTTTTCCATCTACAAATTCTTACCTGAGTAAACACGTCCAGAGAATGCATGCTATCTAATAACACATTTTGTTATTTCAACACACACACACACACACACACACACACACACGCACGCACATGCACACGCACCCCCTTCAGGTTTTCAGAATTCTAATATGAAACTGATGAAAGCAAAATGTTATCAGTTTTGACTGTGTCTATGCATAAAAGGTAATTTATTACAGGTCAGATTATGTCTATAAGTTTAAAAACAAAATAAAACAAAATGCTACTCCTTTTCCTCTGCTCTTGAAAAGTCCTGGTTGGTTACTATCATTATAATATTTGCTCTTTCTATGATGGCGTATTTTATGAAATATTTACAACTACAGTGACACTGTATATAATTGAAGCATTAGATGTTACTTATTTATATAAAACAGACTTGCATCAACACTGATGAAGATGATTTTCTTAATGTTGTTAAAGTTTTCTTATGTTATCTTTTTATCAATCAGAATTTTTTAAACTTAAAAGTGACTTGGTTATTTTTTCTTCCATGTTTATGTGCTCGAGCTACAATGTTCAACTCTAGTAAATTTTTTTATTATAGCAGTCTAGTTTTCTGAATGAGTCATTTCAAATTTTTGCAATGAAAACAGTATATAAATTTGTCAAAAATTTCAACTTCTAAAAAATTAATCTTAACTAATAAAGAAATACTGTAACTTTGGTTTACACAATTCTTCTAAAAGATGGCTAAAAGCATAACAAGAAGAATTTACAAGAAAAAAGCTCTGATGAAATCTAGCCCATTAATTGAACATTGCAGAAATCTGAGATGTACACTGAACTAATGATTTCTTGGCACTGTCCTGTTTGGCACTTGTCATGGTTTTGACAATTATCACATGAATAGCAACACTATTTTCTTTCTGAAATTAGAGGAAAGAGGTTTGAGGAGCAGGGGGTGGGAAGAAGGCCTAGAGCCCTGGAAACTCCTACTTCTTAGTAATTCAAGTGTGCAGCGTGGAAGAAAAAGAACTAAGCTATAAGGTCCTATTAAATGACAATATTCCTGTTTCTCTAAAAAGAAGTTGATGTAGTTTTTAAACTACCTCTCTTCTAAAAGGTCAGATTACTGCCCAATTTAGTCATTTTGTCTGTTTATACATGCCTCCATTGGGATAAGATATCAAAAAACAAAGCCCTCGATTGCAATCAATCTTGGCTTAAGTGCAAAGTCATTCAGCCAATCCAAAAAATCCTTTCTGACTATTATGAAGAAAGGGAAAAGGAAGGGCTTCAACCTCCTAAACTTTTTCTCAAGAGAAAAGATAAGCCATTTTTCCAAACCTTCTTAACAAGTGGGAGAGCTCACGCTCCTTTCAATATCTCTCCATCGCCCAATTTCTCAAATTCGAATTACATGGTTTTCTAAAAATATATTTTCCATCAAAAGTTGTACTTTAAAACAGCTATTTTTCACAGAGAAATGTCTGATTTTTTCAGTTGTCTATTCAGACTGTGAACGTTCTAAAAATGTTCTCTCAGAGTTATTTTTAAAACCTCATGGTATGTAAGATAATAAATATTGTTGCTTTGTTACTGGAAATGTTGGAAACAACATATTTGACAGGTTAATAGGAATGAGGATTCTATTTTAAATTTTAATTAATTTCATTTTAGATAAATATGACTGTTTGAAGATCTTCATTTTGATGACTAAAAGAAATGTTTGTTTCTTTTTTGCCATTACAGATTTCATTCAGTTCATTATCTTGCAGATTACTTGGAAGTAAGAACAGGAAAAAAGTTTCCTTGTTAAAAAAAATTAAATCTAGAAACAGTCTTAATAAATCTCCTCTAAAGTAATATACCATTATCAGTGGCCTATTCTCTACAGAATTAGTTTTTCCAAAACAAATAATAAAGCCGAGCAGTCCTACTTTTTACAACTCTGGAGACTATCTAAACAAAATGAACAGATTTATAGGGCTATTTTTAGTGTGTGTCACTTGCATTACAGTTTACATTTACTTTCGAACCTTATTTGACATTCTTGGTAGAAAAATACAGGCAGAACCCTCATTAAGATTGTTAATAAAGGACAGTCTCCATAGGGTAGTTACCAAAAAACCAAAGTTGAGGCATGTGTAAGAAAGGTTCTCTTAGACTTTATGTCATGCAGCTTCCTTCTTGTTTGTCTAAACTGTAAAGCCTTGAACCAAAATGCAAATTCAGAGGTTTCGTTTATAAAAAGCATCCGGCACTAATGCAGTCTACTAATAATAACTGAAGTCGAAGCATATTTTTGATGGTAGGAATTTTCACACAGCAACAGGTAAGTACTGCTATGCCTAAATAACTATTATTTTTTCCCATAAATTGTATATTCACATTAAAGTGAAAATTAACTTGCTGGAGAAGTCTGGTACAATGTTGTGATTTTCTGCAAACCATCCTTCCGTGAATAAAAACTGCACGGAAGATCTTGTGTAATGTTATGAAATATGTCATCACACATAGATTTATGAAAAAAACCATGTTATAATTTAAAACATAGTCGTAAGGCTTAAATGTTTGCATTCTGTCTAAACCAAATTTCTCTAGCAGTTTGTTCCATGGGAGGGGAGGAAGACCAGTGCTTCCAGGGTGAAGGAGACCCCATTTCACAGGCATCTAAAATTAGGAATGAAGAAGCCATCTCTTTTTTTTTATTCTGAAAAGATAAAGGAAGAAGAAAATACGAGAAAGAGAAAAGCAGACACATACTTAAACACATTCTCACATCTTTTTCTTCTATGTAAAGGGAGCACTTTAATAAGGTTATATGCACTGTGCAGGAAACTAAATTGATACCCTGCTTGCATGCTGTATGCCTCCATGTGAATCGTGCTCATGTAAAACTCCCTAGAAGGGAAATGCCTGAGCTGCAGACATCATTTAGTTGAGCCTTATAAATAGAGCTCAAATTCAAAGGTAAGAAAACAGACAAGAATTTTACACTAACCACCCCTGATAAGATTATATTTTCAAAGCAAATGCATGTCTACAAAGTGTTGTGGTGTGGAAATGTCTGATTAAATAGTTAAGAAAACACTTTCCCACATAGCAGTCTCTTTATTTGCATGAAATAATTACTTAGAACAACAAAAAAGTACCTTGGTGCAACTTTGGGGTCTTATTAAAAGTCAGAGTACCACACTGTAACCTGAAAAGAGATTTCTGTAAAATCGTGGCTTCACAGATTGCTCTCTAAGAACTTCAGTAAGTTGGAAAGTGAAAATGATATACTGGGAGAAATAGTAATACTCTTCACAACTGCTAAAAATATAAATTGAGGCATTTTAGGAGGTTTTACTTCGCTGCAGAAGAGTCATCTAAGAAAGTAGTTTTATAACTTGAGTGTTTTTAACTAGTTAAAGATGTTACTACAACTACCTTAAAAAAGCCATATTATAAAGAAGGCTTCTGATTAAAAGATTGTCAGTTTTTTTTTTTTTTTAATTTGAAGCTTTTAATCATCCTATTTCTTTGGGTTTGCAATGTAAAGGAATTGTATTTCTATAGTAAATTTATCAATTACTAATTAGTGTGGTGGTGAGTGCCTAATTTGGGTTTCTGTGTAAGACAAGGCCAGTTTTAATTTCTTCTAGCGCTGGTTTACCCTGGCCTATTTAGCATATGAATTAAACCTGAATTTCTTTCAAAATTTCACTTGTACTTATTCCTGCCAAAATAATAAAAAATAATTTATTGTTGTAATCTGGATTTATGGTTTAGTTAGGCATAGCAAAAATATGAGCTCTGTAGAAATCCCCACTGCCCCTTAAATTCCAGTTTGCTTTACAATGAATGAGTTTGTGTGGAAAGTTGCTACAGCTAACACTTAGTATGTCGATTTAAAAATGAGCTGATTTTGATTTTAAAATAATGTTTAAATGAGAGAAGAAGAAAATCCTCTTCAATAGATTATTTTACTCCTTGTAACTGAATAAACCAAAAAAAAACCAAAAAACCCAAAGAAGAAAAAAGACCAGACTAAACCTGGTCAAATATATTGCAAGCAGGGACAGATGAGGCATTTTTCAAAATTAAACTGCTGCGACAGCCTGTTGTACAGCAGTCTGTTTTCTTATTTTGGGGTGGTGGGGAGGAATTTGGGGGTCCTGCAATTGAAAATGTGCGCCCACAGCAACTAAAATCTTATTTCAAGATGTCTTTTTTCTTTTCATAAATACTTTCTTTCTGAATAATTAAATAGACGTACAATATTTTATAATTTTGGTGATCTTTACTTTCTGGTTTTGGTGGATTTATTTCAAATTTTAAAGTATTGCTTCATGTGTTATGTAGTTTTTTCCATAAAGCATTCTCGAAATGGTAGCTATTTATGTGAATAATAGAACAAAGCAAGAAAATATGGCTTTTCTCCCTATTCCATTATCGAAGTAGAATATGATCATTAGGCAGGACTGTGGTTTAGAGCAACATTTTGAAAAATGATCTAAATAAATAGATGTCAAATTAATCAGGAGTGGGATTATGATCATTAGTTTTTAAAAATGTACACAATTATGGGGTTTCCACTATAAATAATCATTCTGAAGCTTGCATCTTTAAAAAAAATTAGCCTACTTTACCTCTTTAGGGTGTGAAAAAGATTCAGTTCTCAACTTGGATTTGAGAAAATCATGATTAAGGACCTGTTCCCGACTATAGTTAATGTCACGTGGTTAACCCTGAATCTAGAAGTTGGTGACACAGCGATGGATGGTACTGTGACTTATGTAAAGTGTTTGTATCTCTTATACTTTGGAAAATGTGTTACTGGATCAGCCTTTTCACAGTCTGCAAAGATGCCTCTCTTCTGAAGCAAAGAAGTTTATTTTATTCAAATGTCTCCTTATGTTTTCACTTTGTTACTCATCAGAGACAAAGAAAATTTTCTCAGGCATTGATTTTTTACCCTCATGTGGTTAATAAGAATTTATCATGTAGAGGTCCTGCAGGTTGAAATGCATATAAAAATCAGTTTTGATTTCCAAAAGCCATTTACAGTGAAAGCAGAAGGAATTTCAATCATTTTATCGTGTGGTTCATATATCTAGGTGGTATACTTTTAATTAAACACCGGTCCATAAATAAACAAATAATAGAAGTTAGCAGAGAAGCAATTGATCTAAATCATGACAGTTTCTCATTTGTCTTTGTCCTAACTAGACAATAGGAAGTGACACTACACTGTTGTTTTCCATGCATTAAGATTTCCTTCTTGAACAAATGCAATTGAGGCGGTTTGTTTTCCAACAGACCAGCGCACACTGCCAGTGGCCAGAGTTTTGTCTCGTCTTCATCCAGAGGAGGATTAATCTTGGTGATGGTGCAAACAAATGTATGTCTGGGGTCAAAGTGCAGACTGCCTTTTGGGATCTGCATTACATTAATGTCATTTTTGGGTTCCTGACGTTAATCAAAACCAACACCATAAAGCGTCACTTAGCTAATTTGTGTATTATTGTCAATGTTACCATTAATTATGCGTTTGTGAGGAAAAAGAGGATTAATGAGATGTCACAGGTAATTTACAATGATCAGGCTCCCCAGGACATTAAGAAAACACTAGCTGGGTAAGATTACCATGCAATCGTAATAGTGTGCAAGAAGCAAAAACCTTCATTGAGGCACCACACTAATATTGTCCATGATTCCCCAAATCCCTTTTCACTAGCCTCATTCCTAGCTTTTAAATATCTCGCTAAAACATTTGAGATTCATGTATTAATGATGAGAATTTTGTTGAAGAGTCTCTCCACTGGCTGAGAAAAGGTCCAGGAATTCAGGTCTTCATTCAATATTCCTATGCCACTATTTTAGGTAGTTGTATATAAATGAGGCTGGTAAAAAGTTCTCTTATAGCACTACATTTTTCTCCAGTCTCATCTTCTCTCAGAGATATGTAAATAATGACTTTTGCTCCTCTCATCCCTTTTCTGGAATTCACTTGGTGAGAAAAGAGAGAATCATCTCATGTAAGAATGATATTACTAGTGTATTAGTCAGCTCTTCATCACTGTGAATGTGTACCTCATGATAATTACTTAAAGGAGGAAAGGTTTATTTTGGTGCACAATTTCAGAGATTTTAGTCCATGGTTGGCTGGTTCTATTGCTGGGGGATAGAGGTAAGACAGAGCATCATTCCAGAAGGGCTTGGTGGAGGAAAGCTGCTTATCTCATGGCAGCCAGTGGGGAAAGACAGAGAGAGAGGGAGGGAGAGAGACAATCAGAGAAGGAGGGAGAGAGAGAACCAGATATAGGCCCCAAAGTCATGCCCCTATGATCATTCCTTTCTTTCGACTAGGCCCACGTACTGTTTCCATCACCACCCAACATCAAGTTATGATTTTAACAATGGATTAATCCACTCGACAAAGCCAGAGCCCTCACAATCCAAGCAGCTCAAAAAAGCCCACCATCTGGTAACCCCAGCTATGGTGCGTGAGTTCGGGGGGACATTTCAAACACAAACCACATCCCCACAATACACATGGGGACGGAAGCACTGGAGTGCTCTACTGTGTTCTAGCAGTCCATGTTGGAACAGGCCCACTGGGCCTTCGTTTCCCTCCGTTGCCCACTTCGTGGGCCAGGTGGTGAGGTCTGCTCAGAGAACAACCTGAAGTTCCCAGAGTGAAGTCAGAGTGGTTGCTTCAGGCTATGACTGGAGAATCAAACCTGGTGTAAGTGCTAAGATGGTGGGAACTTTATTGAAGAAGGTCTGCAAGCCGGTCAGAGAGGAGCTGGAGCGGGGAACCAGGAGGTGCTTGGAAGGAGTCAGGAAGCAGGCACACAGGGACTGCTGTCATTTATTTATTTACCAGATATTTGTGAATCCTCCTCATACACGAGGAAACATGATGGTAATAGGGATACACAGAGTGGGAACCGGAGCACAAACTAGACCATGACCTGGTGGAGTTCGGAGCTCAGGGCCTTGGCTCCTAGGAAGCTTGCTTTTGGAAATGATCATGGTGCTTTCGGGTGGAGAACAGATTGAAGGAGGGTCAGAGTCGATTATGCAGGACTGTTTAGAAGGAGCCTGTTTGGAAAGACCATTTGATATTTTAATTTCCATTAATTCATTTAAATTTTATCTTAGCCTTGTTTTTTATTTGAGGATTTATGATAAAAATTCAGAATTATGCATTTGCTTTCACACACAAATATGCAATCCAGGTTTAAATCACAGTGCCAGGAAACTTGAACAAGTTTTTGAACCTCTCTATGCATTGGTGTGCTTATCTGCAAAATAAAACTAATAAAATTACCCAATATAGTAATGAGAATTAAATGAGATAGGAATGGAAATGAGTTAGCACTGGGCTCAGCACAAGGGAGTTTTAATAATTCAATGGTTTTAACTTTTTTTTTTTCAACAGGAACAACTGTGGAACTTCAAAAACTCTGCCTGCTCAGCCCGTGCACCAAACCCATCGGATCTTAATAGTTGTGTGATCTTAATGTGTAGCTTGGATGAAAATCACTGCAATAAGGATTAAATATTTATCATTTATTATTAGCTTCATATTAACATTAATATTGTAAAACATATTAAACCTTTTATCTGATGCCATAGTCTAGGGACTACATATATGGGATCATGAATTTTATCAGACCTTTATACATGTTATTGTGATGTTTGGGGACATAGGGTTTGAATTGTAGTGTGTAAAAATCTATGAAATAAAGTTATATTGCAATTACCGAGTGTGTTTGTGTGTGTATATGTGTGTATAAATCTATTTCCCTGGAGTGAGTGCAGAAGTTTCAGACAGCTGGCCTTATATGAAAGCTGTACTTAAGAAACATTGTCCATGTACTGGAATAAGGTCAAACCGCAAGTGAGCTGAACTCCGCCATCTATTAACAAACGAAAATAAAACATTTATTACATTGTCCACTCTCTCTTTTTTATATTTATGGTATATTCCAAGGAGGTTTCCCTGTTGGGATAGAATTTCACAAGCAGAAAGTGGAAAGGAGGGGGAAGTTTAAATAAAAATGTTTTATTATTGATTTGGCATTGTTGGGGCTGACCGTATAGATTGTGGAAATAATATAGTGTATTTTTTTTTTTTTTTTTACTGGTGCTACAAAGTAATAGCTTAGCATAGCTATTAGTTCATCTTGTAACTAACCTTTGAACTACTTTCTGAGTTGGTTGTTTTCAAGAAAGCAGTATATTGCATAAAAGAAACACTGAAAGATTTTTAATGGCATAAAGTGTACGGACGAAGAAGATCCTAAAGAGAGGATGTTTCCCCTCCAGCCTAAGATATTTTACGGATTTGAAATTTCTTACTTTATTATTATGCCCCCGCTTTGACTAGAATTAGAGATTTATCCAAGTAAAGAGTATATTCATGTTATAATTTAAATGGTAACTCCTTTATTTTTTCACCATAATGGCATGATGTGAAGAAAAACTTTATTAAAACATTCTGGACCCAAAGAAGTTTATGAAAAGATTAGATGTTACGTATGAAGAACTAGTTGTTTCTGTTATTATTTTATTAAAATGTGAATGATGATATGTGAAACTTTGGGCTGGGGATTTAGCTCAGTGGTTAGAGTGCTTGCCTTGCAAGCACAAGGCCCTGAGTTCATTTCCCAGCCCCCCCAAAAAAGAAACTTTGTACAAGATTTACTGAAATTATTACTCAAGACATTAGAAATATTTATATTTTCATGAGTTTTATATAAACGTATTATAGTGATCAGACAACAGAATTGCTTAGATATCTAAGTAAGAAACATTAAGTGGTGTTCAGGTAACTACAAAATTCTTCTTCAGCATAATTTTGTAAAAGCTTCTCAAGATTGGGAAGCTCCATTTTCATATCAAAGAAGAACTGAAGTGATTGTCCAAGCATTTATATTTTTTCAACTGCTGGCCAAAACATCTGAGTAAACGTCTAAGTCTTTAGAGTCCTTTATTGTCAATCAAGCTCACCAAACCCGTAATAAACTTGCGGAGTATAAAGCCACGTATTATCAACATTTCTAAAAGAAGAATCCTCTTGGACCACTAGTCCATCAAGAAAGGGAACGTCCTCATGTTAAATACTTTGAAAACAAAAGCATGCATATCTTCCTCTTTAAGATTTATAATGTGCATTATCTTATTAAATGCTACTGCTGTGAATAAACACTTTTAACTGTGAAAGTCATTTACTCTGAGTAAGATACTAACATCCCTCAGAATATCTGTTCCATGGAACACTCTCTGGGTAACTTGGCAATAAATATTTTTTAGCTTTTTCGGTTGTTTCAAGAGCAGCATGGAGAGAGAAGGGAATTATTAAGAAGTGCGCTCAGTCCAACCAGCTTGATACGGAGTAAGTAGGGAAAACTCAGGGCTACAGCCAGTACCCAATGAGAGTCAACAATGTGAAAAGACAAAACCAAAGCCTGGAAGTGCTAAGAGAACATAGGATTGAGTGTGAGAAACAGGAGTAGACCCATTGTTCCGAATGAGATTGCAAAAGAGGTGCAGGAGGTTTTCCCGGATGTGGTGTCCACTTCAGGGTATAAAGGTGGGCAAAGGAAACATACGGGACTTAGCTGATAGACCTTCCCTGCACAAAGATGGAAAGAAAGCTTAGGATATGGTGTCAGGGTCTATGTAACTCTGTCAATATTTTACATTTTGAGTAGAATGTCGTAGCTGCTCAGTAAGGTAAATGACTTTGAGAAGTTCTCTGACACATTTTGATGATATGATTGGAGGCCTAAAATTGGTGGTGCTCCTGTTGCTATTTCCAAAGCATAAATGACTGGTATTAGTCAACTGGTCTACAGTCATACGCAGGAGATAGAAAGGGACATGGAAGCCATTTGCAAAATACTCCAGCCTGAAAACTTTATCTCAATAGATCAAAGGATAACAATGAAAATATTCCAAATAGCTATCCAGGAACATCTATATATTAAGGAAAGTGAATATTTTGGAAGCATATGTCCTAGGGTCACTGGAAATTTTGACTACTTTGATCAATGGTACAACTTCCTTAAGATTTACAGATGAGGAATGCCCCCCAAACAGCAAATTATTTGTTATTTCCACTATGAGGAAAAGGTCTGAGGTAATGACATGGTCTGTGCCCAATTCACCCGTGTAACTTCAGAATGTAAACTTCCTAGCACATAAAAAATAGGAGCTCAATAAATGCATGTTGGATGAATAAATGTTCAACTTCTAAGGTGATCCAGAGTCACACAGTTACAAATGGGATGGGCCACATAAATGTATTAAGATTATCCTGAGACTATGTTAAACCATAGAACAAAATTGTGATGACTGGATACTCTTGAAGCCAGACAGGTCAACATGATAGTATGATGTGTATTTGTCAAGTTGAACAGCCTTAAAACACTGAATTTGATCCTGAGAAATAGACACAAACAATATAAGATCATATAGTGACGACTAAACAAGTTAAGGAGCAGGTTACATGAGTTCACAATGTGACAAAGATTATCTTTTCACTTGTTGCTCTGTTCCATACATATATAAATTGATTAGCTTTATTTTTTAAAAAAGCCATTAAGTAAGTGTGTACATGTCCAAGATGGTGGCCTATGTATCAGTAGAAATTAAGGCTTTTAAATTTATACTTTCCCCTTTTGATTACATGGACTATCAACTACTAGTCATGTAGTAGACTACATGACTACATGGACTGTCAACACATATATCTTTTTCTGTCAGAACTCTGTAAGTGGGAGACCTGTGCTCGAATTTCAATTACAAGTAGACAGAGGTACCAACAGCATCTCAAAAATACAAAGCTTGTCTAGAAAATGCATACAAGAAGAAGCTAGATCATTGGACCTTCCTTAACCCAGATAACTTTTCTACCTTTGTCCAAGACTGTTTTTCTCTTTTGTACACTGGCCACTCCTCGTGTTTATTTTCTTTTGTTTTTAATTCCAATCAGGATTTTGATGCTGATTTCTAACGGCTCCCTGATTTGATAGTTTGGCTTTGTATTATGAATTGAACTCAAATTTGATTGATCCTGTAACGAGAAATAGTTTATGCCTGCAATTCCAACTCTGAGAGGCTGAGGCAAGAGGATTCCAAATTTGAGCCTAGGCTGGGCAATTTAGTGACTTAGCTAGACCTTGTCTCCAAATAAAAAATAAAAAAGGACTGAGGATGCGGCTCAGTGGGAAGTTCCTGGATTTAGTCCTCAGTACCAAAAACAAAACGAAACAAAGCAAAACGAAAGGAAAAGATTCCAGTGTTAGTTCCTCACTCTAGAAAAACTCACTCATCTGCTATATATTACTCTCCCAAGCAAAAATGAAGAAGCATATAGAACAATTTTTTTCTTACCTTGTTTCTTTGCCTTGTAGCCATTTCATCACCTCCTCTTCCCCTTCTCCCCTTCTTTTTCCCTCCCTGTCATTTTTTCCCTTCTTCTTTCTCACATTCTTCTTCTAGTCACTAGGCTCTAAACTCACTATCTTTGAGCTTCTCTAATTATGTCAAAATGAGTGAATCTGTTCTGGAATTAGAACGATTGGTTAATAGATCAGATCATGTTATAAAAGATGAACATGAGGAAGAAAAAGTTGTACAGAAGAACCAAATGGGGTCTGTCTATGATTCTTCCGTTCTCTTCTGCTTCTGAATTCAGTTCTTTCTTCCTGCATACAGACCTCTGCGCATGTATCACTAACTATGCTGTTCTTCAAGTCATAGTTTAAAAATCATTTCCTCAAAGATATCTTTTCTTACCTTCTAGACATAGTTAGATCTCCTGTTTACACAGGCTTATTGTACTCTACAGACAGAAAGTCTCAGATTTAATTAGCAATCTAGAGTAAATGAAACACTAGGATTCGATACCAGCCATCTAGAAATTTTGTGCAACTCCTGGGCAAATAGAAATGAGTGGCAATTCCTTTAATACAGGAGGATCACTGTGGCAGGTGGCCTGCAAAATGAATCTTTATGATTGCAACCTCCTTAAGATTGATTCTTTTGAGTAATGAACCCACTATCCTTCAGGGAAAGATGGACCTTGTGACCTTTTTTTTTTCTTTTCTTTTCTTTTTTTTTTTTTCAGTTCTGTAAATGGAACCTAGGGCCTTCTCACTGAGCTACATTCCACCACTTTTAATTTTCTTTTTTAAATTTTGACATAGGGTCTTGGTAAGTCACCAGATTGCCCAGACTGGGCTTGAACTTTCAATCTTCCTGCCTCAACTTCTCAGCTTCTCAAAATTCGGGGATTATGGCATGTACCACCCACCATACCTGGCTGTGACTCATGCTCTTAGTGAATAAAATGCTACAAAAGGGATGAGTTATCAGTTCTCAAATTAGGTTATGAACAGACTGAGACTTCCCTCTTACTGGTTCTCTCAAGTTCTGTCCCTTAGTACAAGGCCTTGCCCTGTGGGGAAACCAGCTGCCAAGTTGTGAGTGCCACGCACAGGTAATATGGCCGGAAATTTACACCCTTCTGGTAAAGACCGGAAACCCACCACCAGCCATATGAGTGAGCTCGGAAGATGTTTCCCCAGTACAGCCTGGAGATATGGTTCCTGCTGACATTTTGACTATGACTCCACAAGAACCCTTAAGCAAGGGGACCCAGCTCAGCCAAGCCTGGCTCTTTAACTACAGGCCCAGTGATGTAAGATTGTTTTAAACTAGTAAGGTTTGTTATAAACTTATGCAACCATAAATAACTAATACCGATTTTGGTGCCTGGAAGTCAGGAGCTATTGTGATTGCATAGCAGATCTAAGCTGGTTGGTTTTTGAAGAATGTATTAGGAAAAGCCTAAATTTCTTTGATAATCTCCCATATCTCTTACAAACTAGGTCTAACAAAAAAGCATTAATAATAAGCTCTTCAATTACATTTGGTAGTGTTCTCACCAAAAAACGCTGACATTAACTTGCCTTATATATTGTAGATGTCTGAGCTAGTGAATATCTGTAATTTAATGTATTGGTAGTCTTTTATATGCATAATTTCCATCCTGTGATGTATATAACGTACACCACACACAGAGGATGTGTATGGTGATTTGATGTGGGACAGGATACTCTTCTACAGCTTTTTACGAGGTTCTGAATTCTCCCATTAACTTTTTATAGGTATCTGGCTTGAATCTGTGCCTGCGAATAAATGATCACACTTTCTTTTTTCTAATGGAAGCCATGCATGACCATTGCACTTTAAACTTTGGTTCCATTTGGTATGTAATTTCTCTTGTACAAAGATTCTTAGGTTATATAAAAATTTCTCAAGAGTCTTGGTACGAAGGTAAATACATGTTAGCAAAGTCTTGAACTAAATCCATTTAGCGTTCTTGCTTTATGTTGTTGGTGACAAATTTTGTTATCTATCCTGAAGAAATTCTTGCTCATGTGTAATGGAGAAAGGAACACCCATAGTTTCAGTCCCTAAAGATATTGGAGTTGAGATAACCAAGCGCGTATTATCATTATTATTGTTATTATTATTTTTTTTGTGGGTGGCGTCAGTGATCGGAGTTGGCCTTGCACTTGCTAGGCAAGCGCTCTACCACTGAGCTAAATCCCCAGCACTATTTTGTTTTATAGGTGGTAGTCCTTTGAAAATGACTGTAATTAAATACTTTTATATATTATTAGGTAATGGATCTGTATCTATATATCTGTATTTCTAATTTAACTGTATTAATTTTTATTTCATTGCATCAGGTAAAAAGGTAATGTAAGTCCATTGGATCAATTTACATAAGGCTTGAGAAACAAAACTGAAGTAAAGCCTTCTATTAAACCCCAATGGTAGAAAGAAGGAATATGGGAAAATGTTCTTGCTTCCACTGCTATGTAATTAGTTAACAGGATTTAAGGTGTTCATGGTATTATGGTCCAGCCTCCTAGAATCAATCATTTTAGCCTCCTAGGACTTCCTAGACTACTATGTAGGACTTGTGTATAAACTTTAAACTTTTTCTTTATAATGAAAATTATCTACATGGGCAATATTACATGAAAGTAAGATAAAGTGCTCATTAGGGGGTTTAGTTTGAAGAAAAATCTCTGATTAATAAAAAAAACTTTCTCTATGGCATGAGAGAGTTCCAAACTCCAAACACTCATACAATCTTAGGGGTCTTTGAAAAACCTGTACATTTCAACTAAGTTAAGCCGTAACTCTAAGAGGAGCTAACTAGAAGCTAGTTCAATAGCAGTGAGTAATTAGTCTATTCAAATAATTGCTACTCATTCTTATGTGTCAAAAGAAAGGTCTTGGAAATCACGACATGGACGAGGTCAGGATTTGATAGTGGTGGTTAAAATGAGTAAATTGTATTTGGAACTATTCAAGGGCAGTAGTCTCTCTACCACCACACCCCACAAAAAGCTCTAAAATTTAGGAATAAGGAAACAAATGGAGCAAGATGATACCAAAACAATGGCATGGCAAAGTCTAGGAAATACTTTTGATTTTGATCAGTCTTGCTTAGACTTGGAATTTGTTACTTCTTTTTTTTTTTTTTTTCTAATTGTAAACAACTCATGCACAAAACTATACAAATACATTTCTAAGGAAAGGTTCTATTATCTTAATAATCTTATTTTAATGATGATTCCTTATTTCGTGGGTTGGTTATGATGATAGTGCATATTCCATGATTTTACTATTAGAATCTTTATCATTTATTAATGAACATTAAATGCTTAAAATTTTATACCCATAATTCTTGGTTATTATCAGTCCATTTGTGGCCCTCATTCATGAAGTGAGGTAAATGGTCATGATTGTATTGTTCAGCATGTAAAAGCAGGTCTCAGCTGTAACTCCTGTCTGGCTACGTGCTCCTCCTCGGTTTGCGCACTGGAGCTTTTCCTACAGACCTGACTGTCATCCCAAGTCTTCTCTTCATTGTCCTCTTGCTTTGCTCTTTACAGCTCTTTATCTAAGTGTATTTCTAAAAAGTATACACCCATATTTCATCTTAGTTATTTTTACTTAAAAATATATTTTAGGTAGTCATTTGTGATTTATCTTTTTCAGTTAGTATAATTGTTTTAGGTGACCTATATTGTTGCATTGTGATACCCACAGCATACACTCACTCATTTTGAGTGCTGTATATGATTACGTGGACCTTTAAAAACAGTTGACTGAATAATTTCCCCTCTCTGCCTCTTCCTCTTGTCTCTGCCCTTCTTTTTCTATTCTCTCTGTTCCTCGTGTTAGTCCCACTCTCTCCCTTTCATTCAGTACTTGCTATTGCAGCTAGCTGCTACACACTTCCATTTGCAAGTACTGCAGTCACCTTCAACTGTATTCCTAAAACATGTTTCTCCTCTTCTCTCCACACAACTACCCATCAGAGGCCCTGGGATGAAATGTTAGCATCGTAGGAAACAGAGTTAGAAAATTAACTGCCGAAAGCAGTACACAGGGATGTATATAGTACTTTACTGCAGTGATTCTTAGACTCCATGTTGATGGAATCAGCTGAAGGGGTTGTTCAAGAAATTTCCATTCATTAAATTGAGGGTGGAGCTTGAGCATTTGCCTTTCCAACAAATTCCCAGGCAATGTTGATGCCACTAGTTCAAGAGCTACATGTTAAGAATTATTTCAAATCAGTAGTTGAGAATATTAATGATAGTTCATAAGCGCACCGTGTCACAAACCTGACATTAGTCCCATAGCATCTCTAAGGAAGTGTTTGAAAGCTGACGTCCAGTGTGTGTAGGGTCAACGATTTGGCTTATAATCCAATATTTTTTAATCACGCAGGAAAAGAATCCCAGGAATTCTTTCCTTGAATTCTTTGTAACAAATTTAATTAATAATTGCCTTTTTGCATAGCAGCTAAAGGTAGTTCTTGAAATTCAAAAATGAATATTTTATTCATTTATTTTCATGGCTTCGTTTATTTTCATATTTTGTAGAATTCATTCAATTACATTCTTTGAATCCTGCTTACCAATAGATCTCACTTTACCTAATAGATGTGATTTTGATCAATTTCTTATAGACTACAGTTCTGTATACCAAATACTGTTTTGAATACACTAAGAGAACTAGCTATCAAAAGTTATGACATAAAATCCCTTCGGATTATGAAGCATTATCCTTCAGTTTGTATCTTCATGGGATTTAGGACTCTGTGTATGTTTTCTTACATGAGAACATGCGTGCACGTGAGATGAGGTGCATTTTATGGATGTAGTAGGAAGGCATGACTGAAGGAAATTAGTGACTTCCTTGAGTATCCACTTGCAATCTGAATAGCGAAAGTTGTGCATTCTCATTGTGTATCCTGCACAACCTCATGCACGCGTCTCTCTAGCTCATAAACGCTGCTGATTTGCATATGCGAGGCTGCTACGGCATTCCCATAAAACTCTCTTCTTAGAAGAAACACAGCTTCCATCAAAACAAGTCTTTAAAAATATTTACCAAGCTGTAATAAACAACACTTCTCAAATGTGCTGTATATATTAAAAAAAAAAAAAAAAAAAAAAACCTCTTGAGGGACAGCACCAGTTTCATTTTTACTCATTAGGCACTGTACTTTTACCAACAGTAGTAAATGATGTGGTCAATGTAGCTGGGAAAATAGAGCTTGTTTTTTAAATCTGAAGAGATAATATATATTCTCTTCCCTATTTATTCAGATTCAGATAGATAAAAATATCATCTTTTTAAAAAAAATAAAACTCTTCCTGGCAGACAAGGAGATATTTATATTCAGTACCGTGAATGAGGATCTATAGTTGAGTGAATGGAAAAGTACTAGATCAAATTATATTGCCTTTAGCAGATAAAGCAGCGTTAGCCCCTCGGAACTGACCCTGTTGTTCAATACGTTTATTAACTTGTGTTATTTAAAGTAAGAATGAAAAGAGCATAGCAAAATTTTGGGCTGGAATGGGCGGCGGGTTCCTTTTGCAGCAGGGCTGCAGATAGTTTGTAAACTTGTGCAGTGTGGCTGTGACTGAGAGGTGGCCGTGAGCCTACAAGAGTCTGCAAACAGCAAGAGGACGGGAACTGCATCTGGAAAGTCCATCTGCTGACGGATCCACGCCACACAGCAAAAAAATGGAGACTAGGACGAAGAGCAGGAGAAAACATGATAGGAATTCAATGCAACTCTTTGGAATAACCAAACATGGAACATTTCTGATGATTTGCTTCCCATAAATAGGAACTGTGTCAGTCGTGGGTACCTTAAAAATTATTAATCTCTTTGTATTACCCATAAAACATCTTGGTTGGCCCGCATTTTTCTTACCTCTTTCTTTCCTCATTTTCTTTTCTTCTTTCTTATTTTCTCTTTTCTCTCATTCCCTACCACATTTTCTTCCCTATTTTAACTTTCTCCTTTCCTTTTTTTTTCTAGACCGCTCTTTCCACCTCCTTCTTTTTATTCTCCCATCTTTTATGCCAGGCATCGGCTAGGTACTTAACAGACATAACAAATGATATGCTGGTTTCTGCCCTAGACTTCTCAATGAGGAGCAGTGAGAAGATGCACACAAGCGTTAAGCAGAGGCACACTAAAAGAAACAGGGGATGGGAATTATAATGTGGCTCCAGACAGATGGCAGATTAGCATACTCCTTCTAGCTCAACTCAGTCTCTCACAATAGTCTAGTGTTGCTTCTTCACGTTCCCTACCATTCCATGCTCCCCACAGCTGTCAGCATTCCTGGCATATTTCTCAGCAGCTTAAGATCTTCAATTTCAATCACCCGAAGTATTGTATTTATTTATTCATTCATTCGTTCATTCATTCATGCAAATATTTGCCCCATGATGAATGTATTGCTCCCTCCCAAAATTTAAATGTTGAATTTTTAAATGTCAAGGTGATAGTATTTTATGTGGAGTGTTTGGGGAGGTGATTTGGTCAGGAAGGTGGCGTCCTCATTAATGAACTTAGTGCCCTTACATTTATGTCTCCTATCAGAGTATATTTAAATATCTTAAAATGTTTTACAGTATCTTTTAATAGTTTTTGGTTTATTTCATGAAAAACTGGAAGATGGCTACAGGGAGCTGAAAGGTGATGGTGAAGGAGAAATAGCTTGGAGGTTGAAACTAGAGCTGGGCTGTGGCCCTTAACCACCTATGAGGCCTCAAGAAAGAGCTCCAGCCTCTGGGCTTCTAGCTCTTCTCCCTTCATACAGCTTGTGAAAATGAAAAGTAACGGTGACTCTCGCCACCCTCCCACTATGCAACAAGTACTCAGGGATCAGCCTCTCCATTTCTCCCTCCTCCGTTCGCCCCAAACTCTGGTAGCACTATTCTACTCTCTACTTCAATGTCCCACAGGGGAACTACAGATGATAATAACGTACTGTGCCTTTAAAAAATCTAGAAGGAAAGATCTTGAATGTTCTCACCATATAGAAAAGATAAATATTTGAGGAGACATTAAAAAAGTGAACAAAAGGCAATGTTTTAAATGCTGGTAAATAGTACATAGTATGGACTCAGCGTGCTATTTTCATGCCTTAACTTTTGTTCTTTTTGTCATATATGTTTTCTTCACTGTGTGTGAATACTGGTTTGTTGAAAAGGATGTCATCATAGTTCAAGAAAATGACAACTGAAGAATCTTTGTTTCTTATAACCTCAGTCTTTCTTATCAAATAGAGACTGCGTGTGGTGTCTCCAATGCCTTCTAGTGGTTTTCAACTACTTTCTCATTTCATTAAGCTATTTAAGAATGACGTAACTGTGTTATCACTGATTACCCAGGCCAAGTTAATTTTACCCTGTCTATATACTTTTCATGGTATACTGTGTTGGGGACAATTTAGAAAAAAAAAAATGTGTGGTTTCTGTAGCAGCTGGATAAGAAGGATGTTTTCCAAATATTGGAAGGGTAAGGAAGATTTCCCTTATTTTGTCATGCATATTTCATCCATTATAAGAAAAAGTGAGTAGTTCTTTTAAAACTATTTTTAGTAGTTCTTTGAAAAGAAATAATTATTTAAATGATAATCTAACATTTAAAATTGAATTTTACTTAAATTTTCTGTTATGTGGAAAATTATATTTCCTGAGAATACCATCTATCCATTGAAATATTTAAGTTATTGAATGGAATGAAACAATACTGCCATTATATAGCATTCAGAACTGCCAGATGGAAGCTAATTCTCTTAGTAAACATATAATTTGATAAGTCTTGCCTGTCAAACCACAAGTAAAGCTTAGTGAATATAGGACAATGTACCCTTGGTCATAAAACCTTCAAGATATTGTAACTTATTTGTATATTAAATTCCAATAATCTATCCATCTATCTGTCCATACGACTCCCCATGCTTTTATATTAAAAGACAAATTTTCTACCAATAATTTTCTTTGCTTTTATTTTTAAAACAACAAACCTAATTTACAGCCAAAGTTACTATTACTTTTCTGTTTAGAAACATATGTGGGATGACGGGTAAGTCCCTAATACATGATCTCTAAATATTGTGTGAATAAATGTCTAGGCAGCAGAAATGAGGCATAAGTTGTTAATTCACAATACTTACTAACATAATTATTTTAAAATGATTCGCTGATTTTAATATAGGCACAACCATGTTCATAGCAGCACAATTTGTAATAGCTAAGTCTTGGAAACAACCTAAATGCCCAACAACTGATGAATGGCTAAAGAAGATGTGGTTTTTCTACACAATGGAGTACTACACCGCCATAAAAAAGGATAAACTAGAGTCATTTGTACGTAAATGGATGTTCCTGGAGAACATACTATTAAGTGAAATAAATCAGACACTTATTAGTACACATCGAATTGTTTCTCTGATATGAGAAACCGTAAGTGTAAATAAGGACAAAGGGGCAGAATAGGTATTATGTTTAAAAAAAAAAGAGAGAGATAGTATCCAAAAGAGAGAACTAGATAGGGAAAAGGGGGATAAAGAAGAAGGTTAAAAGAAAAGTAAGATGAAAGGGGAAAAAATGGTAAAGTGTAGCTACACTTGTTGCAAATAGGGAGGGGTGGGTGAATGGAAGGGAGGGGAAGGGAAGAGGGGAAGAGGGGGGAAAACCAAGATGTATCATGTACAGGTACAAAATAACCATGTTGATTATGATCATATGTATACAATGTACCAATACATGTAAAAATAAAAAATTAAAAAAAATGATTTGCTTCTAAAATTTCCCTTTGTAAAAATTTATATGCCTTATATTCCTTTGAGGTTTTATAAAATGAATCTACCATGTGATAACATTGTTTGGAAGGAATTTTACTATCTTGTTGTTGATGATACAAAGATATGAGACTAAATAATTGTAACTTAGTGAATTTTCTGCTCTTTGAACAAAGGTCCCAGAGTTTTGAGTGATAGGCCATATATTTAAGCTGGAATAGAGTTCACAGTGCCTTACCCAAGGTGTCTGTCTTAGATACTTCTTCCTCACAGCTCACACGAATAATCTGAAGAAAGACTTAAGCAAACACATCATGTTTGTAACAGTTGTAGAATTCTTCAAAATATAAAACATTAAGCCCATTGATTTGATATATACAAAATGAACCAATGTTTAACACACACATGTACACGTGTGCATGTATGCCAAATGTAAGACATGGATGTATATAATCTTGCATTTTGGTTTACAATATCAAACGGAAATGCATACCAAAGTTAACTCTTTGTTAAAAGTAACTGAAAACAGAAATCTTTATGAACAAATGTGTTTTTATTTAGTTGTTTGAAATAGCGTGAAATACGTGAAAGTAGTAAATGTGCAAATGACGAGATTTGTTAATATAATCATGATATATTCACTTGATGAAATATCCTGCATTAATCAAGGTCAGTCTTATAAAGGGATGGGGTTTCTGACAACATGATAAGATGCTTGTATATTAATTCCAAAATCCTAGAATACAAATTTAATGCTCTTAATCCACAAAAACAATTAAAATGCTGTGCAAATAAAAATGCAATAAACATATACAAAATTTTATCTTTAATTTTTCACTACTTGCTATCTCTTTGTTCTACTTTTTGCTTCAACTCTTACACTGAATATGCATTTTTAGTATAATTACTTGAATAATAATACATTCATGTGAAAGTAGTAGATTGAAAACTTCTGGCTTGAAAGCAGTTAATGCTGAATGTCTAATAATGGACCCAATTCATCGAGTGTCCTGTGTTTCCCATGCTTTACCTCACTTAATCCTCTCAACAGACTTTGATTTGCTTAAGCCTTGCAACACCTACATGATGTACTCATCATCATTTCCATCTTAAAACTCAGACTTACAGACCATGTTATTAGTGTGTGGTAGAAATTGTGCTCGGAGAAGTTAAACACGAGCCCGCAGTGGAGTCAATAATAATTTCATGAGTTACGGCATGGAAATAATAGAATTAAAGTCCTTGCCTCGTATTAAGTTCAAATCTTTTATGATTAATTGTTCGTGTAGGTGCACACATGCATACAGATGTGCATGCGTGTGCACACACACACAAAGATGATGGTGGTAGTGGGGCTTACAAGGTCATCTTAAAATAGTTAAAGAGTTATTTCATGGAAAGGAAAAAAGTTTTGGTGGTTTCACAAGACTGAACTAGTACAAATGTGACAATTACTAAATGTAGATTTCCACTAAATATATAATTTCTAAGATATTTCCTTACCTTGCTCTTTACTCCTGGAAATACTAAGGCAGAGTCTGAAGTAGGCATGCATCAGAAATATTTTATAAGAGAGATTTATGTTGAGTGAAAGTTTTTATGAGAACTTCTGTTTATTTAAAGACCTGCACTCTTTTTAACACCGGATTTCCTTAATTTAGTTGTATTTTCTCTTCCTTAACTCTTAATTATATTTCCATTATATGTATATATATGCTCATATTTTGCTCATATTTTAAAAAAGTATCTCTTCAGTCAGGTGTGCTGGGGGCTTTCTGCAATCCTAGCTGCTCAGAAGACTGAGGCAGGAGGATTGTGAGTTTGTGGCCAGTGTGGGCAACTTATTAAGACCATGTTTCAAAATAAAATATAGAGAGGGTTGGTGATGTACGAGACTTAGTGTGTTTATTTAGCATGTGTAAGCCCTGGGATTAATCCTTAGTATCATAAAAAAAGAAAAAAAATGGGCATTTGCTATTACAAAAGAATGAATTTCTACCTTCCCAGTTAGAAACTTTTTGATGTTATTGCAGTCTGGGTTTGAAGAGTTCATTACAAATAAATCTGAGTTTTGGATGAACCTGATAAAATGGATGTTGTCCAAAGAAATCAAATATGATCTCCTTTCTATGATGTGAGGCAGGTGGTGTCTCAGAGGCTTGTTCTGGACAATGATTTGGAATGTGGAGCCAAAGAAGGCGGACGCAATTAGCAGAGGCAAATATTAGGTGTTTCCAAGGTCAGTGCTCAAGGTAAACAGTCTGGGAACACTTGCCAAAACCAAAAGGAACAAAATGAGGAGGGTGAACCAATTCTCACAGCCAAGAGGGTAGAAAGCAAGAGCAGAAGATTTCTGAAAAGTCTTGAACTGCAGTGGTGGCAAACCTATGCCACATGTATTACTGCTTTTTCTTTTAAGAAAAAAGATGTTGATATATGAATTGTTTTTTTCTAAACTAAAACGTCAATACTCAGGTTTAATTGCAGTGTTGGCGCTTTGCCATAAAGAGTGGGTCTGGGGTTGCAGTTTGGGCACTTGGACTCTAAAAAGTTCACCGTCACTGGCTTAAAGCAATGAAATGAGGGCAAGAGGGAAGTAATTCTCTACTCCAGCTTTCAGGTTATGTCTTATTCCTAGCTTCAGAGAATGGCAGTGGCTGGAGGAGGCAGACATCTGTGCTCACACTGAATTGATACGCTAAAGCAACATTAATTTATTAAAAACATTTAATGAATGCTTCTTATGAAGAAAGCACTTTGTTAAGTATAATGAAAGATACAAAAAATAAATAGACATAAATCCTGTTCTTGAATAATTCACTTTCAGGTACTGGAGGTGTTGCTTGGTGTTTGCCTAGCATGCAAGACCCTGGGCTTGAACTCCAGAAACAAGGAAAGAAGAAGGATACAAGGAAATACTTCTTGCATTTGTCAACTTTCCCTTGCTGGAACAGAATATCAGATATCTGCAACTCGAGAAGGGGAGCCTTATTTTGGCTCGTGGTTCCAGAGGTCTTAGTCCTTCATTCTAAAGAAGAAACAGCATAGCAGAGGGACTGGCAGAGGAAAGCTAGTCAACTCATGGAGTCCAGGAAGCAGAGAGCAGGGGAGAGCCTGAGAGGAAGGAGGAAGGGACCAAGGACTAGATACAGTCCCCAAGGTCACACTCCCACCCCACACCCCCCGCCCAGAAGTGTGCTTTAGTAATCTGGGCATTTCTCAAGAAAATCAAGTTGACAGTCAAGATTAACCACCATACTTTGTACAGGAGTGGAAAGATAGTAATAGAAAGAGAATAAAACATGCAAACTATATATACAAAAATTAAGTGATAGGGTAGAATGCTTATTTATTACCTGATTAGGGAAATAGTTAAGTTGGCAAATATGAGAAGAAAAATAGAAATACTTTGAAATGAAACATTTCCAG
The DNA here is from genome assembly GCA_004026905.1 of Hystrix cristata. Classification (NCBI taxonomy): domain Eukaryota; kingdom Metazoa; phylum Chordata; class Mammalia; order Rodentia; family Hystricidae; genus Hystrix; species Hystrix cristata. Next base: position 66,226 of record PVJO010009431.1, read on the forward strand.
AACACGTTACAACATTTAAAAACCTTCTAGTTTGCAAAGCTTAATTGGTGAAAATAAATACACAGAATAATAGTTTGTAGTGCTTTACAGTTAAGAGTGCACAAGCCATGCGATCATCCCATGCAAGTCATCAACTTTACAGATAGACTTGCTGCAGCCCAAGAGGTTGCAGGCATTGCAGCATTTTTTGGTATTCTATTTGTCGAATTAAAAGGCATTCACATGTTTGTCTGTAGTAACTAGCAGGAAACCACTCTTTGTTAAATATTTTGTATCCTCATTAGATTGGTAAATGGATGAAATGGATGAAATTGGTAAATCTGATGTTCCTCAACAGTTAAAAGCATTAAGATTGCTATACTTGTTCAAACTGATGCATAAGAATTTATACAATTCCAAAGCTACGTGATGGTTGACTGACATACACTAACACTATGTGAAAATGGATTTTTGATTCCATTTTATTTCTTCTGGTGCTTCCTTCAAATGTAGTATTAGCTACTCACGTATTACTAAAAATACTATGTCTATTTGTCAAGCAGTGGCATAGATCATACCGGTCATTTCCTTTCTACTGCCTTTAGATCAACTCATTACCAAAAACTGAGTTCTTAAATATTATCTACTGGGATTTAATACTAGCTCCACAAAATGATCTTGAAACCTGCATTTCTTTATGATATCATCTACACTGCCTTTTAAGAGGAAACTAAAAATGTAAAAATAGGATTTATGGATGCTCAGTAGTTTTTATTTGATAGTATCATAATCCTATTTGTAACATTTCAAAAATGAACTTAGAAGACAAATAGCACCATTCTGCCTCAGTTTATGTGAGAAGTCTCAGACACAGAAAGGTCAGAATATGTTGGTAATAGAAGCACTAAAAACAAAAACAAAAACAAAGACAAAAACCAACAGCACATCTGTGGATGAAAAAGAAGCTTTTTTCCTTAAGAAGATATTTTCCAATAAGTATGATATTGGTAAAATTTGATAAAGACATACATTCTTTGTAACCTTTAGTCTTATAAGTAACTATCTGCAGATTCAGAAAGTGTTAAAGAAAATAGGTTATTAATATTGTAGGTTTATCTACTACTTTGAAATAATCTTGGGATTAGAGGTTTTTTTCTCAGCAATTTTCTTAGACAACACAATATTCAAAAACATATGGTGTTTACAATTTCATCCACAGGCTGTTTTTCTGAAACGACTTCACTGATGGGCAATCACGAGATTTTCAGAATAGATTTTCAATTCCGAATTTTACTTCCTTCTATCCCTTCTCTGATTCTTAATGCTTTGCTACAATCACATTATCCTTCAAGATAAATAATGAATTTATTATATTCTTATAGCAGTAAATTTTGCATGTTTTAAAACCCATGTAAGGCAGAAACAAGTTATTTTATTTATACATGTAAAAGTACAGACACATAATATATATGTGTACAATATTCTCTCTCTGCATATGTATTTTATTTTACATAAATGTTTAGCATATTTTAGCCATGACAAATATTCAGAACAAGAGAAGTTTAGTTAAGGTAGTAGCTCCATTTTCCCATGCTTTGAGCTACAGAACAGCAATCTTGAGTCCAGAGCATTCTAGTCATTTAATGTATACGACATAATTACCCTGCTGAAAATTGGGAAGCAGTAATTTCAAAGTATGCTTTTCTTAAGCCCATATTGTATCTCAGGCTCTTGTAAGACACCTTCATTCATTTTTATGCTTCATCAGCTTGAACATCATTGAAAATCAAATCACGTGCAAGTAATTCCACACAATATAGACATGAAGTGCTGGCCCACAGTGTGAATGTAGATGGGTGTGGCTTCAAAGGAAATTGGGAATGACAAGACTGTGATGGGCTATGCTGGTAAACTCTTAAAGCCAAATGTGAGTTATTTCCACTAACGCACCATCACTGTTTGGAGCACTTCCTTAGCTGAGATTACAGTAGATGATTGGCAGATCATTTATATTTGTATGAGTATAGTCTTTCCAGTTTCCATCAGTGTAGAAGGGAGTAGAGAGTAGTTATGGAAAACACTAGTTCTAGAGTCATTCAGACTGAAATTGGAGCTCAGATTAATTTAGATTCTAAATACATAATCATGGGCAAGTTATTTGCCATCAGTAAATTTCAGTATTCGCATTAGTAAAATGGGCCTAGTGTTAGTGCCTGCAAAGTATGATGACTGACTTTTACTGAGACAATGTATGTGAAGTGTGCTGTAAATGTTGGTTGGTGTATATTAACCTCCCAATGCTGCACAGTTAACTACTGTTATAAACTGTAAGCATTACAATATTAACATATAATCATTTAGTTACTTTATTATAATGTGAAAATTATTCATCTGCAATCTTCCTAAATAAAGTAGAGGCACCACACAATTATCATGAAAGATAATAAAGTAAGAGTGTTTAAGATGGAATACAGTGAATGGAAAATGATAGACATTAGATTTTTACACAAACCTACAGACCACAATACACTGTGCCTTTTGCTTATGACAACGAGCGATGTAAACAACCACATATCTGCAGTATTAAGTCGTAACTACATAAAGTCAACTGTAGTACATAGTGTACATGTTACTGTTTTAAGTTTGGGTTATTAGGTTCTTGTTTCTAGGGTATCTTTACTCCTCTGGATTCCCATTCCCCTCCCCCTTTGCCTTCTTGTTCCCTTGAACCCTTTGCCTATTAGCTTAGATCTGACCCTTTGCCTTTTTGTATCCATTGTTTACCATTTTCTTTCCTTTATATTTTGCCTCACTCAAATGAAGTATAACATATGGTATTCAAGCTTGTGAGTGTGGTTTATTTCACTCAACATTGTTTTCCAGGTCCACCCATTTTCCTATAAATGACTCTAACTTTTCCTTTTTTATATCCAAATAGTATTCCATTATTTATAGATACCACTTTTTTTTTTAATTTTAAACCAAGAACATGTATTGGTACATTCTACATACACTGATCACATTCATTACATTTATTCTGTACCTATACATGGTGCATCTTGGTTCTCCCCCTCTCCCCCGCCCCTTCCCTCTCCTCCCTCCCTCCCTATTTACAGCAAGTTCATTCATCATTTTCCATATTTTCCCTTTCCCCTCTCTTTCCCCTGTTGCCTTTCTACTTTTTCCCTTCTTTCTTTCTAGTACTCCTCTCCTCTGCACATCATCCTCCTTTTATATAATATCTATTACACCTCTTTGTCCTTATTTACAGTTATGGTTTCTCATATCAGAGAAACAATTCGATGTGTGCTCATCAGTGTCTGATTTATTTCACTTAATAGTATGTTCTCAAGAAACATCCATTTGTATATGAATGACTCTAGTTTATCCTTTTTTATGGCAGTGTAGTACTCCATTGTGTAGAAAAACCACATTTTCTTTAGCCATTCGTTGGTTGTTGGACATTTAGGTTGTTTCCAAGACTTAGCTATTACAAATTGTGTTGCTATGAACATGGTGGTGCATACGTCCTTGTGGT
>PVJO010009432.1:0-69623 GCA_004026905.1 Hystrix cristata
CACCTTCTGGGGAAGGGACAGAATGTGTTTGATTCAATCACTGTAAGCAACAAAGCACTATTTTTGGACTCATCGAAAATATTTCCTATAAGAACATAAAGCACTAACATTCAGAATCAGTATCATGTATGAAAGAGTACCATATATACAGCTCCAACAATTCTGAAGACAGCATATCACTCAAAATATTTAAGCTTTACAAGTACCATGCAGGGCAAACAAACTATCAAACAAGAAAAAAAAAAATCAAACTAGTGGATAGCACCAGCTTGACCTGCCGTATTTTCCTTGAATAATTTATGATTCTGTACAATATTGGGGACTTTTAGAACACTTATCCACAGTGCAATTACGGAGAGCAATTAGTGATTTCTTTTAAAACAATAAATATGGCTCACTCATGACCATTCCCCTGGTGCATCCTCCGTGGCACCCATGCCCAGACTGGAGGCAGAGGTGCAGACGCAAAGGACAGGAGCACAGAAAACAGACACACCCTGGCACACAGTTCCCCCACTCGGATCCAGTGTCGCCGTGTCACCAGAACGGCCAACGCGTGAGCGCTTCAAGTGTGTGAGGACCTCGGGTGCATGGGTGTCAGGAGCAGGTGGGATGGCCGCTGGGCGTGGCCACATCACCTTCCTTCCACCTCCAGAGCTGTCCACTCCCCTGTCGGCCAACATCGCTGCTTGGGCTGATGGGTGGGAATGCTGCTCCAGCCCGGAGACTGTGTTCGCGACCACCTAATCCTTTTCTCCATCTTCACTGCTGCCTATTTGAGAGACAGGAAGCAATACAACCAAGTAGTTTTAAGTCTGGACAGCATCTGACCCATGTGGCAGGAAAAGGACCTGCAGCTCGGGTCTGGCTGCCCCACACCTGCCCGAGCTGCCCCGTCCTTTAAAGCAGCGCCTGCCGACCCAGCTGCTCAGCTGAGCGCCTGCTCACCAACAGGTCCTCGGGTGCGGGCATTATCTCCTCGGCACCAGTGAAGCCGTGCAAACACAAATAAAAGCTCTTTATGGTTCATATTTATTATCTGATCTGTAACCTTCAAATAAAAAGCGTACCTATTTATTAACATTTATCTTTCCATCTAGGTATGGGGAAAATGACCCATATGTTCAGATCCTGCCACTTCAAATGTACCTGTGTCCCTGCATTCCCACCTGGCCCTCTGGTATCACACGGAGACCAGAACTTAATGGCAAAATCAACATTCCCAGGGGAAAAGCCAGAGCATGCCCAGGCTCAACTCCAAAGCCTTGGCCGCGCGTTCTGAGGAGCCCGCACCTGCTGAAGGGCTGCAGCTCTGGGAAAGAAGGGGAGACTACAGAGCAGGGCAGCAGCCAGAGGAAAAGAAGGCAGAGAATGAGCCAGGGCACCAGAGCCCAGTAGGGGAAGCAGGAATGAACTTCCAAGCATTCCTGAAAGCGGGGTGTGTGGCCCCAGTCCACTGACAAGATTCAGGATGGTAAGAGTTTTATGGAAACAAATTCATTCATTCATCCATTCATTCATTCACAGCACTAGGGACTGAACCCAGGGCCTTCACCCTGAGCTACAGCCCTAGTCATTTTTCCTATTCTATGACGGGGTCTTGCTAAGTTGCCAAGTTGCCCAGGCTGAGCTCAAACTTGCAATCCTCCTGCCTCAGCCTCCCAGAGTGCTGGGGTTACAGACGTGTACCACCACACCTGGCTATAAAAACAAATTTATAATCTATTCAGCAAGTACCCAGAAACATCACATTATCAGGCCTTTATGTCCATGGTGGGGGGCACTTCCAAGCCAAAACCTGACCCTTTAGGCCACCTGCCTATGCCAGCCCATGCAGAGCGCTTCTCACCTCCTTGCTCGATGTCTGAGTCGGTGAGGTGCGTGAGAGAGAAGCTGGCGATGTCGGCAGGAGAGATGGAGAACCTGGAACAGGGTGATACATGTGGCCAGCTCTGCTCTGTGCTCCGGGCTGGAGGTGGTGGGGAGAAGTACTTGGACGGCTGAAGAGAAGGCTTGGAACCCAGAAGGCTGCTTCTTGTCTTTGACATGAAAGGATCTGGGGAGAAGTCATCATCCCACTCAAAGCCTCCACCTGAAAAGAAAAAAAAAATTTTAAAAACCCTCCCATTATCACTGTGCAATGAAGAGCGGAGGAGCTCGAAAGCACAGGTGTGCTGGGCACATGAGCCAACACTGGCCCAGCCACCAGATGGCCAGCCGCACCCCAGGTGTCGTGAGGAGGTTATTCAAAGCAATAAGCCATGCGCTCTTGCAAACGTGTTTACATTACCCGTGCTCTGTTTTCTGTCTGTGTTTAAGCTAGTCAATGAAGTGAAATACCTTCTTCATCCGTGGAGCTCTCAGAGTTTATGCACCTGCTCAGGTAGGGCAAGCCCGAGGTCGGTGCCGGGCTGCTGGGCCCGGGGCGGTGCGCTTCTCCTCCACAGTGCCCCAGCTCTTTGGTCGGGGTCTCCTGAAAAGTCAAGCAGAAGTGGCTGTCAGCCCGCAGCCTGGAACCACCCAGTGCGCCCCAGCCGAGCTGGCAGGTGCCTTGCGGTTTAAAGCGAGGACAGTTTCATCCCTGGTAGGGAGGGACTGACGGGGGGCCTGCCTCTCCGTTTGAATGCAGCCCCAACGACTGGGCAGGACAGTGAAGCAACTCTGAGGCCTCTGAGAGGTAAATGCAGCATACAGATGGGGATGAATCCCAGAGACTAAAGAGCCACCAAACCAGCACTTCATCTGCCAGTTACATAACCTCTGACGTCCTCAGCCTGAAAGCCAGAGCGTGTCCTAGTGTGGACGGAGCTGCATTCGAGCTGCACTGGCTCTAGTTCTAGGAGAGGAAGGCGGCTTCTGATGTCTGGAGAGGGAATTCTAGGTTTTTTCCTCTGCTTCTTCCTGTTCTGCCACTGCCGGGCCTACCCAACCCCAGGACAACAGAAGCCTGTGGTTCTAAGGGGGCTGAGCCTCCTCTGCACTGGTGGATGGTGGTCTGGAAGAGTGAGGGGACTGCTGCTGATTTCCGCTCCATCCTCCCTGCTGGGCCCAGACACGGCACATCAGGCCCCAGCCTGGGGAGGTTCAGAGTCACCAAGTCCAGGGCCATCGGAGAGGGCAGAGCTCGGAAAAATGACACTAGAAGTTGGCTGGGGGCTCCTGGGCCTACCTGAGCAGACGCCAAACAACACGTAAAGCTTTGAAGGGTGTACTGGGGTGGGGGGAAGACACATGACACTGCATTCTGGCCTGGCCCCAGGTGGCATCCATTATAGCAAAGGCTCTGAAAGGGGAACAAGCACTGAAACCACAACCCACAGGGGGCCAGCGGCCTGAACACAGCTGGCGGAAGGACCACGAAGACAGAAATATCGACATTTACCACAGAGCTTGAACAAGACAGAAGAATCGATGCTGTCTGGGTGGATGGGGGACAGAAGGAACAGCTTATCAGTGAGCACTAGTAGGTAGGAGCAAAAGTTCTATTGCACAGCAGGGAGACCCCATCAAGAAATTATAAATGTTTAAGGACATAAATGTTTTACTCTGATTTAAACACTATACAATATATACATGCAATAAATCACACGGTACCCCCTGAATATGCACAATTTTTATGTATATATGAACCAGTTAAAAATAAATTTAAATTTAAAAAACCCAACATTTTAACAAGAAATTCATGTCAAATATAATGACACAGGTAGATTAAAAGTGTAAAGATGAGGGGCTGGGGATTTAGCTCGGTGGTTAGAGTGCTCGCCTAGCAGGCACAAGGCACTGAGTTCGATCCCTGGCACCAAAAAAAAAAAAAAAAAAAAAGTATAAAGATGAAAAACGATATGCCACACAAATAATTATTAAAGGCTAGAGCAGCCACGTGCATATCAGAAAAAGGAACAAAGGGCAATACGTAATGATTAAAAAGGTCAGTTCACCAAGAAGAACATCATTCCAAATGTATCTCATGGAGCCACAAATCACATGCAGCAAAAATGGACCCAAATGAAAACAGAAACAGATAAATCTACAACTGCAGCTGGAGACTTCAACAATCTCCTCCCTGCAAAAGATACAGACAGAAACATCAGCAACAATGATGCTCAGTGAAAAACTGAGTAATACTCCCAACAACATAATTCGAACGCTTATAGAATAATCTACCCACCAAAAGGAAAATACAGACTTATGTGCACACAGGACATCCACCAAAACAGACCGTATCCTGGCTCTAAAATAAACCTTAATACTCAGAAAGAACTGAAACCACACAAAATATATTCTTTGACCATAACATAATCGGACTAAAAGTCAGTAATAGAAGGATACAAGAAACTCTCCAAATCTTGCATATGAACCAATATACTTATAAATAATCCACCAGTCAAAGAATAAGTTTTAAGCAAAAGTAGGAAATATTTTGAGCTAGATGAAAAGGAAAATACAATATATTAAGATGTGTGAAATGCTAAGACTACACAGAGGGAAATTTATAGAATTAAATACTAATACTAGAAAACAAGAAAGGTCTCAAATCCCAAGCTTTTACCTTAAGAATCCAAAAAACAGAAAAGCAGAATAAATCCAAAGTAAGCAGAAGGGAGGAAATAATTACAAGGCGAGTGTGGTGGTGTACACCTATAACCCCAGCACTTGGGAGGTTGAGGCAGAAGGACTTCTGCAACTTTAAGGCCAGACTGGGCTGCATAGTGAATTCAAGGCCAGACTTGGGCTACACAGTGAGACTCTGTCTCACAAAACCAGAAAAAAAAAAAAAAAAAAAAAAGACGAGAGGAGCAGGAAATGCTTCCCAATTCACTTTATGACGGCAGCATTACCCTTATTTCAAAACCAAGGACAGTGGCAAAAACAAAAAACGAAAGAACTAAAAGAGAAACTCAGGTGGAGCCCAGGAATGTCTGTTCCTCAAAAGCTGCAAGTGCATTTTGCCTCGGTCCTTCCTGCCAGTCTCCTCAGCACAGGGGCTCTCTCCAGGGCAGGGGTGGGTGAGAAGCACCTGGGGAGGGGAGTCGCAGGGCAGAGCAGCCTCCAGCACCTCTCAGATTCAGATCCCCTCAGCACAGGAAGTCACTTTTCTTCCTTTAACCATCCACCTCTCCACCCTTCCAGCACACATGCTATATTCAAATGTGCAGGTTTAAGGATTTTCTGAGAAACACTGTAAGAACGAAAGTGAACAGGGTGCAGAGGAACAAAACAGCATAAAGTAATGTGCAACAGAAAGGAAGACAAAAATAGCCAGGCGTGGTGGAACATAGCTGTAATCCCAGCTACTCTGGAAGCTGAGGCAGGAGGATCACAAATTTGAGCCCAGCCTGGGCAATTTAGACCCTATCTCAAAACCAGATTTTTCAAAAAAAAAAGGGCTGCTGGGGCTGTAGCTCAGTGTGAAGGCTCTGGGTTCAACTACTAGTACAGCCAAAAAGAGCTGGAAAAAGCATCCAGGTCTCCTACCCTTAATTTGGTATGAATTCCCTGTACATAATCTTGGAAATGTAACCAGCCCCAGGTTACTCTGTACAATCACTATCTTGTCTCAAAACAGCAGTTAAAAAACAGACTGACTCAACTTCCTAACACAGTGTGAAACTGTCCAACACAGACATAGACATACAAATAATCTCGAGGTAAGAGATACCTGGTCAAACAGGTAGACTGTGACATCGTCGAAGAAAGTGACTGCCTTCTTTTCCTTCTTCCAGTCCTCAGGCAGCTGATCGACGGCCACAGTGGCCGCCGCCACCGGTTTCAGCAGGCTCCTCAAGTGCCGGCTGTCCTCGTCGTTGCTGAGGATCACAGGCACCGGGTGCTCGGTGTCGTCCTCCGACTCAGAGCTGAGACTGTGCAGGCTGAAGGCCCTCAGGTCCTCGTCGGAGTCGTCGCTGTTTTCATCTTCCTCATCGGCATCCATCCCATCCTCGGAAAGGTCCAGCAGCCCTGATACCCCGAGTTTGCCCAGGTATTTCCCTTCGATATCGGGCTCCTTCAGTTTGGGGCCCTCGGAGTGGCTGGAGAAGGACTTGTCCACAGCAGAGTTGGTGTAGGCAAGCAGTTCGTTAGTGTTGGTTCCCGTGGAGGTGAGGACACAGGGCCGATCTTCCTGTGTCTCAAAGTCATCGCTGCTGCTCAGTTCTGAATTCAGCAAACTTAAGGGGCTGCTGGCTTCATCTTCCACAGGATGTGCCTGTTTGGAAACATCAGCCAGCACTGGTTCTAACACTTCTCCTAACTCCAGGTTCCTGGGATTTTGAAGAACAGATGGACAACTCTGACTTGGCTGGCTTTTGTGGGCTTCCAGACAGCTGTCTTTGGCACCAGGGCTTTGCTCTGAGACGACCAGCTCAGGCAGCGACTGACCCTTCAGGGACGCCAAGGCTGAGGTGGAGGCTCCTGGGAGCTCCTCAGACTTTTTATCCGGCTCCGAGTCATTGTCCGAGAAGTACGCAGAGTCTCGATACGAGCTCTGGGAGCCCGAGGCAAAGGTCTGGGAGGTGCCTTCTGCACCTCTGTGGCCATCGCCTGCATCTGAGACGACGATGACTGGGGTGGGAGGCAAATGACTCTGCCCAGGGTCTCCGGCAGTGGCGGGGTCTGAATCCGAGGTCCCCTCGGGGGCAGCGTGCAGAGTCCACTCGGGAGATTCCAAGTTCTCTGTTTCGTAGCCACTGTCTGCTGGCTTATCAGGGGGCAGCAGCTTCTGAGGGGTGTGGGAGTCTAAGGACTCCAGTAATGCTTCGTGGACATCCACAGAATCCAGGGAGTCTGGGGTCTCCACAGATTGCTGGGAGGTTGGGAGTGCTGTGGACAAACTGTCTTCCAGAAGGCTGTCTTGGCTGGTGGAATCCAAGGAGAAGGCAGACACCAACCCTGCGTCTTTGGTGGCATCTTTAGAATTGAGCTGACTTAAGGTCTCCCCAGCTTCTAAATTTTTCTCCTGCAAACTGCCCCCATGCTGCTCTTCTGAAAAAGGCTGATTTTCTAAGTCCTGTCTGGATTCTGGAAGACTATCCCCTGTACTGGCCTGGCTGGCAAGAATACCATCCACAAGGGTGGCATCCCTTTGGGTGAGTCTTAAGGCCTCCTCGCTTTGGCGAGTCGAGTCAGGGGGCCTGTTGTCCACGCTGTGGGTTTTGGCATTGGTGGAGGGAATTTCAGTGGGGGCGGTCACAGAGTCTGGATGAGGGTCCAGGTAGGGACAGTCCTCAGGGATGCTGCACTCCAAACCTGTGGGCTTGCTTTCTCCTGGCCTCGGAAGTGAATCTGGGGGGCCACCAGGATGCGTTTCTTTTGTTGTGAGAGAGGTAGGAGGTACCTGGACTTCCAGGGAAGACGGTACTGAAGTGCGAGTGTTACCCTTGAGTGTGACACCTGCAACTTCACCCCTGGTGCTTGTGTTCTCCTGTGACAAAGGAGAGCCGGGTGTATCTTGAGCAAATTTAAGCTCAGAGTCTAAAGAGTTTCTACGTGGTGTTTCCAACAGAGCTTCAGTAAAACCAGCATTCTTAAGTTCTGTATGAAGATCATTTATTAGCTCCTTGCTGGACAGTGAGCCTTTTACTAAGTTTCTCTCTTGAAGGAATAAAAAGTTTTCCGACAATTCTTGAACATTCAATCGATCAAAGTGATCTTCGTGCAAAAGATTTTCTGGTAAAAAAGGCTCATGGTCACAAAGCTTATGGGGCGTTTCTTTGTCAGAGTGGCAAGTTATTCCTGGCTCCCTGGAGTCCTCCAAACTCGAACCTAAAGTGGTTGGCTTAAAGTCGTCCGGAACTCCATTTAGTTCCACTAAGTCGAATATTTTTTGGTGGCTGGGCAAATCCTCAGCTTTCTCAAGATCGTTAAATATATTGTTGAAAGGGCTCTCGGGGCCACTGGTAACATGTAAGTCCTCAGCCAAGCTAGAATCTTTAGGGTCTGTACTGCTTTGGAAGAAATCCTCATCTGTGCTAGACTCCTCAAAGTCAAAGTTCCTGAGGGCTGTAAACTGGGATGCCTCGGTGCCTGTCTTTTCTGGGTTATCCATTTCTGTTGTGAGCAGCGCAGGTGGGTAATCAAGCTCCAAGTTGCTTCCGCTTTTTTCCTCTAATTGAATATAATAGTCGCTTCCAACAGAAAGGTTGTGAGCATCAAAAACAGGAACCACCCCGGGGGCTCTCAGGGGGACCTCCTGGCCACTGTCATCTTGTTTTCCAGGCCCGGGGTCTGAAAGGGAGCTCTCAAACACTTCAACAGGAAAGAAGATGCTGGAGTAAGACAAGGCTTCATCCGGGTGGCCCCGGCTGCGCTCATTGAAATGATCGTGCTTGGCAGCCTCCCATACGTACTCAAAGCTCAGCCCCTGGCTCGTTTCGGTCACCGTGAGGACCTCCTCCATCTCGCGACCGAGCCGATCTCTAGTAAAGTGGTCAAGGATTGGGAACGCACTGTTGCTTGAGGCATCTCTGCTAGTGGTGTTGGGCTTGAGAGCGTTCCACTGCTGCTCGAAGTCCACTTCCGGGTCCCGCTGGCTCTGCATGCGCAGGTAGGTCAGCAATCTGTGCACATCCTCGGCCGCTGGCCGCCTGTCTGGCGACAGCCAGCAGAACTGCAAAACTTCGTACCTGGGCGGCACAGGAAAGGCGGTTAGTAGAAGGATAATAAACTGTTTAAAACCAGAAGAGACTTTACAAGGACCCTGAAAGCCAACTCAACACCTGCAATTGTTTCTGTACCTCAATCACCACCAACCACCATAAGGAGGTCGGTTGACGGGGAGATCACAGTGCAAGAAAAATGAAGAAACGTAACATCAGCCCATTCAACTTTTGTGTTTTCAGGACATTTCAAGGTATCTAGCTGCAATTCATTTGCTAGGTTATTTGTTCTTCTGGTGTTTATGCAATGAGTCAGCTACTGAATTCAGAAACAGGTCTACCATGCTCTCCTCTTAACACATGCACTAGCTCACACTTTTTGATTTACTTATTTTGTGAGAATTCCCGTGGACAAATGCTATTGTAGCTGATCTCTATTCCCCTGATAATAGCAGTCTCTGTGGCATGTGGCTTCCAGCAATCAGGGAGGAGCTGGGCCTCTGTTATGGCTTGTATCTAGATGTCTCCACAAAGCCTCATAGGCTCATAGGTGGGGCTTTTGGGAGGTGGCTGGATAGTAGGTGTGTGATGCTGCAGTAGGGTGTGTGATGTCCAGGATGAAGGGCCTGTGATAACTAAACAGGTTTAGCACAGATCTGGGTGTGGATAATGGCAACACCCACTCTGGGTTTGCGTGGCATCACCCCAAAGGCTTGTAGCCTGGATGGTATGAAAGGGAAAGGGAGGCTTGCTGCTGCTGCTTGCTGCTTCCCTGCTTTGCCATGTCCTCTTTCTCTGCTGAGATGTGACTCTGCTATGGACTGAAACCTCTACAAACTGTGAGCCACAATAAGTCTTTTCTCCCTTAACTCTGGGTGTCAGGTATTTTGTCTCAGCAATGAGAACAGTAACCAAGACAGTCTCTGCAGGCCTGGAGGACTATGGCTAGAATTTTAAACTGCACCCACAAGCAGAAGGAAAGACAAAGTCAATGTCCTGGCATTTAGAAGAGTATGTATATTGAGTTGTTCTGGGTGACACAACTCCAGCAACCCAGAAGGCTGAGCAGCCCTTGAGAATGGCACTACTGGCTGGGCAGACGGGCGCACGAAGCAGTGGGAAGGGAGGAGAAGCTGATTCCAACTGCAAACACAAGAGCTAGTCCAAAGACTCACACGAAAAGTAAATTTGTTTTGCAAGTGTCAATATACACCATGCAAATTAGTTCACATTGCCAATTTGAATACTATCATTTTTATGCTATCCAAGTTCTCACATATTAGTCATTGCTTACATAAACAGCCTTGTTTTAAAACAACTGTATAAAAGAAAACTCCTTTAATACTGGCTTTTCTAATTAGTTCAATTTTTTCTTTACTGCATGTAATATACACATTCCTTCTTTTCATAAACATTTTTTGAAAATAATGCTAAAAGTTAAGAGACATTAATTCTTAAATCACTCATGAATAACATAAAATGATTGCTTTTCATAATGCCTCTGTTTAAAAACAGGAGCATGGGTGTGATGGTGCACACCTGTAATCCCAGCACTCTGGGAGACTGAGAAAGGAGATTGCAGGTTGAAGCCTAGCCAGGGCAACTTAGTTAAACCCTGTTAAAATTAAAAATAAAAAAGGGGTGGGCATGTAGCTCAGTGCAAAGGCCCTGGGTTCAATCCCTAGTACTTATTGAGTAAGTAAATAAATTGGAAACATATGAACTAACACCAAGGAAATATGACTTCCTTGTCTTCTGCAAGTGACAAAGTGGAATTTGAAGCTACTGACCATCTATCGGAATAGGGCTGCTCCAGCTGGGGCTTTGGGAGCTTTGTGTCTCTCTCTCTGATGACCTGATTGAGGACATCCAGGTCGGACAGGTTTGAATAGGGGTGAGCAGCATTATTAAAAAGCTCCCAGAGTGTCACACCCAGAGACCTGTGAAAAAAGAAAATGATTATTTCTCTGTCCTTAGATGTCAAATTTTTAAGACAGTTTTATTTGCACAGTCAGTAATTTTAAGGACAAGGTCTGTTATGAAAAAACTGTTAATAATAAGATCATTTACAAAATAAAATAGCTCTCAAATCAATAATTGACATCACAGTTAATAGCAAAACGAGAGGCAATTCCATGAAAATAAGGGCAAAAATGTGCCCTCACATTTACTACCAATAACTCTAGAACTTCTGGCCAAACCATAAAAATGTGCAAAGGAAGTAATAAGTGTAATTATAAGGCAATGGCTGTCAGCTTTAAAGCCTTAAGAATCTCGCTGCAAGACAGGCATGTTTGAAGTCCTCTGCAAAAAGGCTGGGGACAACATTAATACTCTGAATTCTGAGTTAGAAAAAAATTCCATTCACAACAGCTGTAAACACCAGAAAGTATCTTAAGGAAATCTTTACATGAACAAAGTTCTCTTCCCTGTAAGACCTGCACATCTCTCGCTCTGGTTACTCCTCAGCACCCCAGGTTTCTGGCTGCTATCTGGTTCCAGAAGAGACCTAGGGTTTGTGTTGCTGCGGTGAGAAACCCCTTCTTCCTGTCACCTCCAATCCTCTGTCCACCTAGAAAGAGCTTCAGCTATTGGGCTAAATGCAGAACTTCTCCCTTCCTTCTGGGTCACTCTGCATTTCCTTCCCACTACATATGGTCTTACTAAGAATCTCCTACTGAAATGTTCCCAAACACAGCAGTTATCTGTTATCTTAAAACACACGTGATTGTACTCAGTGTGATCCACTCCCAAGGACTGTAAGCAGGCAGGTAAGGTGTGGCCTAGGAAACTGGTTCGAGAGCTCCCCAGCGCAGTGGCCGTCTGCCAGACCTGGGTATCAGTGGTTTATGTAACTCTGATCAATATGTATCTAGAATGCGTATTTGAGTAACAAACTGTATTGACTCAATGGTTTATCTGACATCGTAAAATACAATTTTAAATTTTCTTATTTTTATAAATTAGAGAAAAAATTTAGCATATTCAGTATCTAAGTTGAAAGATCATTTCTGTCAAGGAAATAAAAGAACCTAAGTCTCCCAATTCAGTCCTACAAGTAAGAAGTGCTTTTCTTCCCCAGCACAGAATTGTTAGGGGGTAGATGACTTTTTTTGTACCAAAGAAATTTAAGACACTATCAATGACCTTAAAGAAGTTACAATTTAACTGAGGAAAATAAGAAATTCAAATGAAATACTAAAAACCAAAATGGTGTTACATGATTAATGGCAAAACGAGTTGTACCACCACCAAGCCTGATTTGACCTTGGGCAAAGCTGCCTGCCTGTCTCAACTTCTCCACGTCCCTAACTTACCTCCCTTCTGTTCTCCCAATAAGGGAACCAGGAGGACCATTTCCACTTCACTCCCCAAGCCATGATTCTTCAGAGGACATGAAGCACGGGCTTTTCACCTCCTTAGGACCAGCCTTGTTTTCTGGGAAAAAAATGTCCTACAGGTCTCTCCCCTCTTCACCCAGGCTCTCTGCGTGAGGTCCCTCCTATTCACCCTGGGATGAACAAGGGGGTCTCTGCATTTGGCAGGACCCAGCAGTGCCACCACGGACTGCTCCAACTATCAGGAGCAAGGGCTGCTCAGTCTCAGGGAACATGGGCCGTTTTCAGGCCAGTCATCCCAGAAATATAGTAAGAACTTGGGATGAAACATAAAATGAAAGAAGCTAGGTGTGGTAGAGCACATCTATAATCCTAGCACGCTGAGAGGCTGAGGCAGGAGGATCCCAAGTCCGAGACCAGCTCCGGCAATTTAGTAAGACACTCTCAAAAAAACAAACAAACAAAAAGACCCAGAGAATGTAGCTTAGTGCAAAAACTCTGGGTTCAATCCCCAGCCCTGGAGGCTGAAGTAGGGGTTGGGGATGGAAAGAACACTAGAGGAACCCAAAGGAACAACCAGGACAAAGTCTAGAACGCGAAACCACCTCTGCCGTGGGGAACCTGCCGAAGTACTTCTCAAGGTGCCAGGAGGGTGACAGTCACGAATCAAAGCCCGGGCGTGCTCAAGACCAGGGTCTCAGAGAGACCGCCTCACCTACCTAAAGGCCAAGTTGCCACCGCACTGAGGGAAGGAGGGAGAGACAAGGGAAGAGGGCGAGAATACAGACGTGTGTGCAGGGGGCAAGTGAAGGAGCCAGAGAGCTGGCCCTGACCTGGGTCTGCAGCTCAAACCATGTCACGAACAGTCCAAAAACTCCAACGTTTCGATCCCCGGCACCACCAAAAAAAAAAAAAAAAAAAAAAAAAAGCAAGCTAATCAAAAACTCCAACGTGGTTACAGAAGGCCCTGGCGTGTGCCATCCCCTGTACACAGTGGGACACTGAGGGACCCAGGTCCTCTCTGGAGGAAGATGCCTCATTCTAGATGGCCAAGGACTCTCACCACAGAGAAATCCCCAAGGACATACGGCACCTGGAGGACCAGGCTTTAGTTACTGCAATTATTAATTAGTAATTAATCTAATTATTAGAAACACTGTGATGAATTGTATAAACAAAAAAACATTTTTTTAAAAAAAAAGGCTTCTTGGCTTTTTGGCTAAGATCAAGTGCAAAAACAAAAACAAAAATACCTACTTCCCTGAAAGTTAACAGAGAGTTTTAATAGAGAGATTTAACAGATTTAATAGGCACAGCCAAGAGAGAATTTCAGAGAAAGCATTAGTGAGTGGCTGGAGCACAGGTCTGAAAAATTATTCAGAATGTGGTACAGACAGTTGAAGAGATAGAATATGTAAAAAGAGATTAAGAGATGTAAGTTAGAGCAAGAAGCCATAATTTGTATCTAGTTTCACTTCTAAAAAAGGAAAAAAGGGGGCAGAGGCCATATTTAAAGGAAAAAGGCTAAATATTTTCCAGAACTAATAAATACCACCAACCTATAGGTGGTTGGAAACCCAAATAAACCCCAAGCAAAAAGAACTGCCAATCCATACGAATACATATCATGGTGAAAGTACAAAAAACAAAAGACACAAAGATCTGAAAAGCAGCCAAAGAGAAAGTAATATTACCTTCAAAGAACTTAGGCAGACTTACAGCTGACTTCTCAAAAGCAACAACGGAAGCCAGAAGACAGCAGAATGATCTCTTCAATATGCTGAGAGAAAGTAACTGTCATCAAGTAAAAATACATTTCAAGAATGAGGGCAAAATAAAGCTAGGTTTAGACCTACAAAAAACAGTCTTTTACCAGGAGACTTCAATGAAAGACCTCTCATTTCAAGCAAAAGGAGAATAATCCTAAAGGGAAGGTCTGAGATTGATTGAAAAAAAAAAAAGCAAAGTGGTTTGTTATATGGATAAACCTAAATGCACACTGATGTTAAAAAAAAGTCTGGCAGGGGAGGGTAAAAGAAAAAATTAAAATAACATTAATTGTGTGGGTATTTGCACACATGGTGTACAGGTAAACTGAATTGAAGTATTCTAAGAGGGTTAAGAAATCAGCTGGTGCTAAAGTAAGTGAAGTGGGGTTGGGGACTCAGCTCAGTGGCAGAGCACTTAATGAGCAAGCACGAGGCCCTGAGTTGGAGCCCCAGCACCCACCCTCAAAAGTAAGTGAAGTATAATCATGTTGTAGCTTCAAGGGTACTCCTCCAAATAAGAGGAAAAAAAAAAAAGAATTAAAAGAAAAGCAAACCAAAAAGAAGGCAAGAGGACACAAAAGAAAACAGCACCAAAAATATATGTAGCTATCAATTAAGAAAACTGTGAAAGAAATTGTTAGTGAAAGATTTGGACATCTTTTTTAGCATCCACTAAACTGACCCCTATGAACCATGTATCACCTAATAGTCTGAACCCCTTTTGTTTTTTTCATCAACTTGAATAAATATTTACTAAATACCTACTGTATGCCAGGTCCTGTGGCAGGAACCAAATAAAAAATAGATGTGGTTTCTGTTTTTAGGGAGGAAAATGGGCAAAAGAGGCAATATTCAGAGTGCATCACATCATGGCAATTGAGATCAGTGTCATGATGCACTAAGTTGCCTTTTCACACCACTGGGCTCTCTTCTTTCTACATCTTACAGTTACTTTCATACTTAAAGAGGATGCCCGGCCCTTGGTAGACAAAGACTTACTAAAGTGGTAAACACATACATACCAGATATTACTATACTTAGTTTGCTCTGCAGTCAGTAGTCTGTCTTGGAAGCTGGTTACTAATTCTGGTGCAGTCCATCGCAGAGGGAAAATTTTTTTATCATCTGTCTCAATATAATCTTCCTGTGTTGTTAGAAAGCACATAGAGTGTCAGTAGAATTATATTTTTTGTGAGCTCAGGGACTTAATTCCAGGTCTTTCTCAGAAAACACCAAAATACCCAGCCTCAAAAGACATCAGGAAAATAAAGTGGGCACGAAGAGAGACTTCTGGGTGGAAGGAAGGGAGTGAGGCATTTCTTTGAAGCCTCCTGGGAGTGGTGACCTGGCCTTTAAGCAATGAACACTCTGTCACCCTTCCAGGAAGAGGGAATCATGCCATGTCTGTGCAACCACGAGGACTTAGCAGAACCTTTCAGCACGTGCTGGGCCTGCTCTGAGGAGGGGGTGTGCCACTGTGCAAGAAGAGCTCAGGGAGGAGTGTGTGGGTGCACGCGTATAATCCCTGCACTCTGGAGGCTGAGGCAGGAGAAGCACAAGTTAGAATCCAGCCTGGGTAACCTGGTGGTTTACTGAGACCCAATCTCAAATTGAAAAAAAAAAAAAAAAAAAAGGCGGGCCAGAGGATGTAGCTTAGTGCAAAGCTTCTAGGTTCAGTCCCTCGCACTAAACACACAGAGACTGGGTCAGTCCCTCTTCGCTCCCTCAATTACCACTCATGTGACTCTGGGCAGGCCACAGAGCCAGGAGGCCTTTTTCTTTATCTCTAAAATGAAGATCACACAGTTCTACCTGACTTTATCATGGAAATTAAACCATAACACTGGCAACTACTTCACAGTGCTTGGTGGACAGCAAACGCTCAAGACCCCCAGAGCTGCCACGCAGATGGATGATCAACTTACACTTACATTACGCAACATGTTTTGAAGACATTATTACATTATCCCTTTGGCCCTCAAATGCATTCAGTAAGACAGAACAGATATTATCCTTACTTTGCTGCTTAGAAAATGAAGTTTGCTCTGTGTCCCCTTACTCAGGTAGGACACGTACACACATGCACAGATGCACACATGAAATCTCACCTACTTATTTGCTGACTTCTTTTTTAGGGGTGTATTTATGAGAGTCAAAAGCCTAAATCCTGAGCCCACTGAATTTGAGCCACAATTTCACTATGTAATGGAGAAATTCTACATGATGTGTGTATTTTGTTATATAGGTAATATAATTACTGTGGCTTTTATGTTCATTTTGAAATTTATTATGCACCACCAGGCTGTTTCAATTACACTGAATACAAATCCTTTTAAAAAGATTTGGAAAGCTGTCACAAAACCTTTGGCACAGAGCCACTGATTTAGACAAACCATGCACCAGAAGCCAGTGCTACCAGTGATATGAGTGAACAAAGCCAGCTCCACAAAGGCACTGTAAGCAAGACTCTTAGCCTCGCCTCCGAAAATAAGGCTGTGGTATAACTTCGGGATTGAAATTAAATCACATTAAGGAGACACGCAGATGGCTTACCTTGTACCTGCTGAATCCAATTCCATAATCTCCCACTTTCACATTCAAGTCAGAGGTAAGAAAGCAATTCCGCAGGGCTAAATCACTGTAAACAAAGAGCAAGGATACAGAAACAAGGAGCGTCAACGACAGCTTCTGACAAAGGTTTCTCTAGAAGTCAGAGTTGGTGTACTGAGCTCACTGCTTACCAATTCATATTTTAAATTCTCTCAGAAAAAAGATTATGTACTGTATCCCCAAGTACTTAATGGAGATGATCACATTTTTGGCAAATAACATAAAGGTTATGGTTAAATACTGACTGTACCACATTCCGCACTAAAACCAGATTCCTGGCTTGTTTCCTAGTATTTTAAGAAATGACTGAGAAAGAGTCTTAAAATAGCTAAACTGAAATCTCATTTAACAACTTCTCATTACTTGAGTCTAGCAGTAGTCCATTTGTTGTTAAGATTAATAAAGTTACCACTTTATGTAACCCAAAATAATCTATGTTATTAAAAATGTCTCAGCTCCCCCTCATTTGGCATAGATAGGCAAGCATTATAATCAGGGCCTTTCCACATCATTCATCTCTTCTAAACTCTACATTACTATAAGGGAGGTGACGGGCATATTTTCATGACTTACTTAAAATAATTTACTTATATAATCTAAAGAGCAAGTTTGTTTTCAAAAACATATTTTAACAAGCAAAAACTACTTTTTCTAAAGGAATTTCCCATATAGACAACAGGTTAAAATTTCTGGCTTTCGGCTCAATACAGAAGAATAATTTCTTTAACCATCAACTGACGTGACTAATAAAAATGCCACTAAATTAAAGGATACCTGGTTTAGCATTTTAAAACACTAATCAAAAATTGGACTTTTATAGTTCATAAAAATTTAAAATATCTTTATGGGATTGTAAAAGACCCCAAACTAAAACTAAGAAATTCTCATTTTCACAAATTCTCACCTCTAAAGCTCACACCTGAAACGTAAGCAAAGCGCAGATAACAGCAACAGCTAACACTGAAATAATTATTCACTGACTCAATTCAGGGATGCACTGCAATTCAATTATGCAATAGTGGCTAATATTTACAAAGCACTTCCTATACGCGAGGCCATTTCTCCGAGCACCATACATTCCCTCTAAGCATGGAATCTTCACAACAAGCCTATGAGGGGGCCACTATTATTTTCCCCATTAAGAATTAAGAAAACCAAAGCACAGAGGCTTGAAGTAACTTTGCAGGGGTCACGATGCCAGCAAGGCAGGCGCCATAGCACTTCTGCCACAATGACCACCAAGGAGGGGACAAATGGTGGTGGCACAGAGCCACACACGTGGCTAGGCCTCAGGCCTGCTGACTTGGATCCCGAGTTAGGTTCAATTGCTTTCTGCACTCCCTGTTTATAGGAGACAATTTTCATGGTGCTCCATCTAGAAGCTTTCAGGCTTGGGGAGGTACCTGAGGAAAACACTGGGATGCCCCCCCCCCGATTCCACTCTCACTAATACAGACTCTTCCAATCTGAAGAAAGGAATTAGGTTCTATTTTTTTGGAATGACGGAAAGGAAGGAAGGGAGGAAAGAAGGAGTGACACACCATTCGAGGGCTGGAAAATGAAAATGCCAAAGAAAGGCTGCTTCATCCACAGGACCAACTGCAACTGGAGGCCCTGCAGGCCCTGACAACAGAGGCCTGGTTCCTGACACCACTAATGAGCACATTTGGAGTAAGTGTCTATCAAAGGATCCTATTAAACCTTTCCAACATTTCCCTCCTAAGATTGCAACTAAATGCTGGATGCCAGCATCCCAACAGACGCACACATGTCCCCTTCACCTGGGGGCGGGGGAAGAGCTCAGGGCCATTCAGGGGCTGGGACCACTGTTCACCCCTCCTCCTATCTCCTGACAAATGTCCAGTGTAGGTCTTCCACACAGCAAATGTGAAGGCTAAATAAAAGGTGAAGCTGGGCATGGTGGTGCATACCTACTATCCCAGCACTCTGGAGGCTGAGGCAGGAGAATCGCCAAGTTTGAGCCCAGTGTGGATAACTCAGCAAGATCCCATCTCAACATAAATAATAATGGCTGGGGGATGTAGTTCAGTACAGAGAAAGAGGGAAGAGGGAGGGGAAGGGGGAAAGGGGGGAGAGAGAGAGAGAGAGAGAGAGAGAGAGAGAAACAATCATACACAGGAGGCCTTTGGCTCCCATTCTCAGGCATAAAATCTGAATGTTATTTACCTGACATTCCTGGATCAAGGAGGATCACTTCTCAGTATCTGGAACCCAGAGGCAACAGGGAAAAAACAGTGCCCCGGGAGAAAGAATTGCTCCCATACGCCCGTCCCACCTTCCTGCCAGAGCAGCACAAAACAGGGACCTACGAGTTCCAGAAGACAGAGCTGCAGAAGGAGGGCTTCGACCCAGCCATGGTCAAAGATGTGCTCTTCTACCTGGACTCCTACAACCGCCGCTACATCCCACTGGACCAAGAGGCCTACACCCACAAGGCAGGCGAGGAGAAGCTGTGACTTCCACCCCAGAGGGGTCCTGGGTGATGCCAGACCAAAGTGAGCATGGCAGCCTGTGCCTCTGCCCTGAGGGGCTGACTCCTCCCTCCAAAACTGTCCAGTGAGGCGCGGCCACCTCCCAGTCTTCCAGGGCTTTCTATGAAAGCCTCGTGTCCAGGTGATGTTGTCTGGACCAGACAAGACCTCTGGACCCCACACTGAGATGAGGGGGCCCCTTCAAGACAATGTCTGGATGAGGCAGCAGGGGGAGAGGTAGGCGAGGGAGCTTGTAAATTGGACCAAGGTTGGTGCCCTCAAACCCAGAAACCCAAGAGTGGGGAGGGACAGCAGTGGCCATGAGTCGGGAGGCCAAGAGGACCCCTGCCTCAGAGCTACCCAAGTGTCATTCAGCCCCGCCTGCGGCTCCAGGAGGGGAGGGAGAAAACCCTGCATGGCCCCCACTCCCCACCACAGCAGCAGGTCAGGACAGCAACCCTTGTCTCTTGAAACCCCCACATCCTTGTCTCTCTGAGGGCTGCGTGGCTGTCCCTCAGACAGAGTCTTTTGTCCCTGTGGGTCTGTGTCACCTTTCTCATATTGACCCTGGCCCCTGGTTGTGAGAGGAAGGATGGGGCAGGGGAGGGCTCAGGGCCAATAAACTCTGCCTTGACTCCTTTAAAAAAAAAACAGAAAACAAGAAACAGTGCCCTGACGAGAGAGATTCACAAACCTGCTCCTCACCTCCCCCCCAGCACAGCAGGAAGAACACTGGGTATCAGGAGGCCTAGAGGTGGCTGTGGCCAGGATTGTGTGATGCCAAGTGAGCCATGCATATCACAGAGCTTCAGTTTTCTCCTAAGGGCAACAGGGATGTGGAGAAACAGCTAACTTGCACAATCGTCATGAGGTTAACTAAAATGTACATGGGATGCTCTGAAATGTTCAAGTGCTACCCAAACTTAAAGAAATGATATAATTCAGTTCAAAACTGGCAATAAGTACTCTTCTACACAATGGGAAAATACAAGGTGCCACCACATAGGTGACTTGACATCAAGAGCTGCTCCCTGCCCCAGCCAGGAAACACAAACGCACAGCCAGCATCAAGTCGAAAAACAGGTCTAGTGACAGAGCTGCCCAAGCTCCGTGGGCACTGACCGGTCACTTTGTTTGGCAGCACTTGCAGTAAGTAGCTCAGGTGCTGGTGACCAGTGGGGCTGCAGAAGGGAACTGGACACAGGAAGCAGGAGGTCACAAATGCAAATGATGCTTCACATGGAAGTATCACCACTTATTTTTAATTCACACCAACTATACCCTGAAGTTTACCCGGTCTTTGAAGGGATTCTCTGATACAAACGGCTCATGGTGGCAGGAGCCATTTCTGAAATAGCTCGTACTTCTGTTCTTGATAAAGGAAGTAACAACAGGAAGCCAAGTACCTGGATTACTGAATGCTCTTCTAGGCTTGGCATACCCTATTTAATCTTGACAACAGTGCTTCCAGCCAGAGAGGATTCCTATTTGGTACAAGAAATAAGCTCAGAAGGACCTAGCAAGGAGGCTTAATGCACTGGTAAAGCAGTTGAGAGTGCACTGACCACTCTGATGGCAGCCACACACAGTAAGGTTCTGGACAGGGTCTCCCTCAGATGTGACGCAGGTGCAAGCGGGAGGTTATACCCAGGGTATTCTGGTGAGGCACAGGGTCTTTCCTACAGCCTGGCAGCTTTCACCCTGCTTACTTGTTCCGTTCTTGCCAGAACAGTAAGTACATTTACTGAGCACTTACTGCACATGTCTGGCACCCATGGGCTCTGGATACCCAGAATTCTTCCACTGTGAAATTCAGACTAGACCCCGAGAAACCCGCCTCTGGCTAGAGCAGGCTCAACAATGCTGGCCGGAGTTTGAGGGCAGGTACAGAACAGGACCAGGCCTGCCATGCAGGTTCTTTCCAGGGCAGGGCAGAGCTGAAAACGATCTGGGCAGTCAGACCTACATAGATTTCACCTCAGTGTCCCACGGTAGCTGACTGCAAAGCTGGATGCAAAGCTGCAATATAAAAGGCAGCAATTTCCAGGTTCTAGACACTCAGGGTTCTGGGCCCAAAGAAGGACAATAATAGAAGTAAGCTTCATGATCCCACTTTTCACCCCTGGCCCAGAGACGGAGCCTGGGGCCGTAAAGCTGAGGCTGCTAAGGAGACTGAACCTGAGGGGGGCTCTGACTTAAATAAGGGTCCTCCTGGATTGCCTAGACCAGAGATGGTGAACCTTTTAGAGCTTTCAACAATACAAATAACCTGCTGTGGCACATGTACCTTAGGTTCTCACTACCACTGTGTCCTGGACTGTGTCTAGAACCAAGATGAGCTGAGTTGAGCTGCCAGGTAACCATCTTCCAGGACAAGGTAGTTCATTCTTTGTCATCATGGTACTCACTTTTAGGGTGCATCCAAATCACATGGGGCTGTTCAAACGAAATGCAGCAGGCCTGGGGCAGAAAGCCAAGAATGCACCCAGGACATGGCCTGCAAGGGGTGGGATGCTGGGCAAAATGCTATTCCTCTCATCAAAGGAACTACCTATCAGACAACCTCCTTCCAACATCCCGGTCTAAACTAAAGGCCACATCAGATAGGGACCAAAGAAGGCCAGCGTGTTTTACGGGTGCACATTTTTATCAGTGGCCACAGTGCTAGTTAAAAAGGCGGCCAGCACTTTACTACAGATCCCAGAACAGTAATTTTCCCCTGGGACCCAGACTCACGTAGAAAGATGGAGCATTTAGTGGTTTGTAACAATATACTTTTTTTTCCAAGATGGTGTTTCTCTATGTAGTCTAGGCTGGCCTTACACTCCCTATGTAGCCCAGGCTGGGCTCTAATTCACAATCCTCCTGCCTCAGTCCCCCCAGTGCTTGGATTAGAGGCGTTTGCCAGCACATCTTGCGACAATCATAATTTTAAACTGAAGGTTATAACCCCCAGATGAGATTACCTGCCATTGGACAACACTCACCTTAGGTTTTCTTCTATGCTGCACACACTTGGTCCACAGTACACTTCTCCCTGACCACACGTTAAGGCCCAACCCTCCACCAAGTCCAGAGCCCAGTCCTTCCTGACCCTCCTACACACATATACGCACATTCTGCATTAACTGGGTGACAAAAATGTTGGGATCTTTTCAAGTCTTCTGAAAGTAGAAACCTTCTAAAAAATATCTTCTTCCTTTCTCTCTACCCTTCCAGTTCCTATGCACTAAGAAAATACAATCGTTCTGTATTTCTTCTCACGACAGGCACATATACGCAACATACACATAAGGGTATTAAGGAGCATTTGCCTTACAAAAATGTACATTACACCTACTTCTCTGAATCCATGTTTTTTAACAATATCACAACATAGAAGTCCCTCTAGCTCCTGCAGTTCTAAATCGTTCCCTACGATAGCTGTTTAACACTCCACAGTATAAATGTAGTTGTGATTCTGGTTCCCTCTTGAACAGTTACTTTGTTTTCTTTTGGCCATCCCTTCACACAATGCTGCAACAGTTATTTCTAACATGCTCCAAGTTCTAGAGCTTGTATTTTCTACAGGATTCAGTATAGGTGTGGGATTAAAGGGAATGTGTGTTTTTAGTTATATAGATATTGCCCAATGGCTTTTTAAAAAATTGTGATAATTTATATGCAATACAAGGGAAAACCTTTCCCCTTTGTTCCTACCGGCAATAGATATGACTGTTGCTTTGTTTAGTCCCACTTGTACCAGCCTTTTAGCTGCTATCTGTATTGCAGACAGGTCTTCCCAACTCCACTGGCCTTTTTATGGTATGTTACTATACAAAGTGTTTAAATTGTTATACAGTCAATCATATCCACCTTTGATTTCATAACTCCTGGCTTTCCTGTCTTAATTAAGAGGGTCCCACTCGCCCCTGTGCTATATATAGTCTTCCGGAATTCTGTCAATACCACATTTCTTTATTATGATTTCATTGTTATATATGGGATAATGCAGTGGTCCCATTTTTTCTTTAGATAACTAACTGTGCTGTAATTTAATAAATCATTCCTTTTTTTACACTTAGTTGAAACATTGCTTTTGTCATACATTCATTTTCTCTAGGTACTATTAATCTCTTTCTTGAAAATCACATTGAATTTTATTGCAGTGAGTAGGGCTCATTGTGGGATCTGGTATTTATAAGTCAGGTCTCTCATCTGCCCCCAGAAGTTCCACTTCATGGCTCGTCTACAAATTTATTCTTCTGCATGAAGCTAAATTTCATCCAAACCCTTTCTGTTCTCATCAAAAAGAAAATATCTATTAGGATTCTAACTGGAATTCTTTAATTTTTTGTTGTCTTCTTACCATAAATCATAGCACATCTTTCCATTTGTTCATGCATTATTTTATATCCTTCAATAAGATTGCAGTTTTCTTTAAATAGTCCTGACTTTTGCACATAGTTTATTTCCAAATAATTTAAAATTTTGGTATTACTGAGACTAGAATAGTTTTTTTCAGCCTTGTTTTTATGTACTTATACCTACCACAGAGAAAAATTATTATTATTATTTTTTTTTTTTTGGTGGTACTGGAGATTGACCCAGTATTTTATCACTGGGCTACATTCCCAGCCCTTTAAAATTTTTATTTTGAGACAGGGTTTCACAAAGTTGCCCAGGCTGGTCTCAAACTTGTGATCCTCCTAGCTCAGCCTCCCAAGTAGCTGGGATTACAGACATGCACCACTGCACCCAGCATGGCTAACTTTTATATATATATTTATCTTACAGCAAATTATAACTAATTCTTTTTAATTCATTCTAATTTTTAAAAGAAACTAGTTTCTTGGTTTTTCTCACATACAACATCACATCACGGTAAAGAAAGGTGACACTCTTCTCTTCCCTAAATGTTTTACTGCAGCTCGGTGGCTAAGTGTGTGGACTCTGGAGCCAAAGGGTCTGAGTTTACACCCAGCCCCGCCAGGTCCCAGCTGTGACCTGTGTAACACTCAAGACACTGCCTGTGACTACGTCTGTTAAACAGAGGAAAAGAACGGCATCTATCTCTCAAGTTGGTGGAGAAATGAAATGTTAATACACATACAGCAACTGTAATAATAGCTGGTACATGAAATCATTCTGCAAAGCTTAATTATTATTTTAAAGCTGATACTTTTCTAATTTGTGCTTATATTCACTAATGCCCCTGAAGAAATGCTGAAAATTCACAGAAAACAGTGGGCATCTCTGGCTGATTTGGAATTTAACTGGCAATGCTTAATTATTTTGCCATTTGGAATTGTATTTGCTGCTGAGTCTTAGTAAACATTCCTTATGATGCTGAAGTTGCTCTTTTTTTCTATCAGAAATTAAAATATGTAATGGCTAAGTTATACTGAATGATATTTCAGCAATCTATTGATGCATGTTTTCTTTGATTTTGTCAATGGAGTTAAGTATGCAGATGCATTTTATGATACGAAACTACCCTTACATTCCTAAAAGATGTATTTTTTTTTCACACATTGCTGGGTGTAATTTGCTAGTGTTTATCTATATTCATTAATGAGAATTGCCTGGAATTTTCTTATTAGCCATCTTTTGCCGAAATTATAAAATGAATGATAAAATTTCTTCTTCTTTATGGTCTGGGATGGCTTAAATACATTCAGTTCTTTCAAGGTTGGAGAGAAGTTAACCATGAAACCCTCTGGACCCAGCACGTTTTTAATGGATGCCTTTTAATCGCCGTTCCCATGTAGTCACCTGATTAGAATCTTGTTTCTCCTTGGATTTCACCTACATTTATTTTTTATTTTTATTTTTTTTTTTGGTACCAGGGATTGAACTCAGGGCCTCATGCTTGCAAGGCAAGCACTCTATCCACTGAGCTAAATCCCCAGCCCTTCACCTACATTTAAATTGGTTCCTTTCCCCTGGTGGTCTTCCTTATTTCTATGTGAAATACATCACAAGAGAGACCAAAGTAAAGAAGATGTAGTCTTGGGCTTCAACAAATTTTCCATGTAGGAGGAAAAATAAAAAACAATCATGGAGAGCCACCACTGAGGAATTCCTACTTTTTTTTGTCAGTACTATCTTCTCTTTCCAAAGCACCCCAAACTGTACTGCAAAGAGGAACACACACATGTATGCACGTGCACCAAGTTCTAGATGTGCCACGCCATTGACTACTGGTAATGCCCAAAGGCCTTAGAATCTGGCTTCCAGCTGCCTCTCTATTCTCTTCCCCCACCCGTTTCTTTTGCACATTTTCTGTCCTTGTTAAAGTAGACCATCTGGTATCTCCCTAATGCCTTTCCTCCCCCACTTCCACCCTGCACACAACACCTTGCTACTTTCTTCTCCAGCACCTTCCTCCTCTCCTCCATCCTTCAATCTGTGGCCATTCTGTGGTCACTAAAACGCCACCTCCTTCAGAAAACCAGCCTGGATTCCCCAGACAACAGTTACCTCTCCTCCAGGACAAGTAAGCACACCTGTTGTTCCTGCTCCGCTTCAAATTAGTTAATGGAGTTCGTGTCTGAGACAGACGAACCACTCACCCCTCTGGGCCTCAGTATTCTGCCCTGTAAAAGTGGATTAGTACATGCACAGACTTCGCGGCACATGAGGTCACTCCTAGCTGAGAGTAATTCAATAAGTATTCACAGAATGTCTTGCAGATGCTTGGAACACAGTGATCATTCTGCCAAACAGGAACGCATGCATAAAATCTCACGCTGGAGCATTAGCTGAATATTTTGCTTTAGTTATTTCCATGTCTGTCACTTTACCTATCACTGAACTCTGTAGGGAACATAAAAGTTCAGTGAATATTTAAAGAATCAATGTTTTTAACTTATCTTTACAATGCCTTTAACAATACCAAATAAAATAAAAAAAACCAAACAAACCAAAAAACAAGAAAACTCTAAAACTCTCAAGCTGAGGTCCAGCTTCACTCATCAACAACATCTCTCCACTTCTTCCTTTCCTGCTTGTCACCAACTCTACACTAGGGCTCCAGGACACACTGATTTCGGCATTGGTATCGCCATCCTCCTGGAAAACTGGATGCCATGGCTGCCGGGCCCCCTTCCCTCGCCTACTCACTGAGTGCTGCGGGCGGCCACACCACTCCGTCTCCAAAGTCTGTTTCCATCATGAAAGCAGAATGATGTTAGAATTCTAGTTTCTCTTCCTCATTTAATGCCACTATATGCTAAGCACTATGTGTGGCTTTTGACTTAATCAAATGAACTAAAAGCAAAATCATATATATTTTTTTTGTGTGTGGTTTGAACCCAGGGCCTTTGGACTGAGCTATATCCCCAGCCCTTTCTTTACTTTAAGACAGAGTCTCACTACATTGTACCAGCTGGGCTTGAACTTGTGATCTTACTGCCTCAGTTTTTCAGAGTGCTGGGATTACAGGCATGTGCCACCATGCCCAGGGAAAAATCATATCCTCAAAGACCAACCTTCACAGTTAGCGTTACAAGGAATTTTTACAAGTTTAAAGATTTGACAGCCACACAAATGAAGGGAAACCTCTTATAATTCACAATGGAAACACCCAGGCCAGAAATGCAGCACAGAGGGACACACTTCCTAAGCTTTACCGTCACGAACACCTGTGGCACATTTGTAAGAAAAAATAAGGTAAAAGAATACCTGACACCAAGGGGTTATTAATTATGTTGCTATAACACTTGATTCCCTGACACTCTGAGCGCTGGAAACTTAGTGACCTTGATGTTCTTGGCAGAAAGGAATGTCAACTACAACACTGGGCAAATCCCAGACATTAGCATCACCCAGGGCCTCCCACAGGCTGCCGCCACCTGCCAAAAGCCTCCACACTATACCCACCACTGCGACCTGATGGCACCTCACTGCACAGGAAGCCTTGCAGACAGGGGACGGGATCCTGGGCCCCAGGCCACCTGTGGGAGGGTGGCAGCAGCACCTGGTGTTGACATGGCCTTCATGGGCGCCCTGCCTGCTGCCTCAGAAATGCACGCTGCCTAACACCCAGCGATAGGGCTTTTCTTAAACCTTACATAAAACAAAATTTAACTGGGGCGATTTACTAGAGCAATTTCCAACGCAGCAACAACTTTGGGTCGGACAGGTGGGCTGTTCTATTTCAACCAACACAGGAAATGCCCCCGAGTCAACCAGGAACTCTTCCAAATCCCAACTTGAAAACAGGCCAAATAGAAGGCTACCCACCCAAAAAAGAATTTAAAACACAAAATTTTGCCCTACATAAAATTTTACATAAAATACAGCTACTATTTAAAAAAAAATGGAACAGCTGTGAATGGTTTCTAGGATTTTTTTTTACCTTGAGTTTTTGTACTTGAATAAAATCCAAACCATGTGATTTAATTTATCATCTTTATTTGCTTTAAAGTCCACAACATTCCAAATTAAGTAAAACTTTAACTTGAGGAAAATACAGTTTGCTTTGACATCTTTGCCAGTTCTAAAATACACTAGTAAAAAGGTTACTCAGGCTTCGGACACAATTTCCAGCTGTCTTTAAAAACTTTACGTTGCTGATTCAGACATGATACTCCTTTCAAATGCCCCCTTCTCCAAACTTTAAAAATCCCTAAAGTAAGTGCTGGGCAATAATCATCTGTATTTGACTAAATACTAACAATACAAATTGTACCAGATATTAACATGGTATAAAGACTCAAAGAGAAAAATACAGGATTTCTCTATTATAAAATGAGTAGATCTTTGTATTTTTAAGTTTTGTGTAAGGACTTCTGTGTTGGGCCTTAGGAAACTTGCAATTTTTGGGTGTCTTAAAAACACTCTATCAGAATGATCTGTCATTACTGCAATTTTTGAGTGTCTTAAAAACACTTTATCAGAATGATCTGTCATTACTGCAATCCCACAGTACATAGATATGTAGGAAAAGGTTAATCACTTCCTTTATTTTGCACCCTACAGGATCTGTTAGAAACTTTTCCATCATACCAATTCATACACACCCCTATAAATACAATCAGATGTTTTCTTAGTTTTAAAATAGGAGTCATACTATAAATATATTAAGCTCCAACCTACTTTTAAAGAAATACAATACAGACATCTCCTTGAGCTAAGACACATAGATATTCCTTTTCAGGTCTCTGAATTACAAAGAATTACACGATTTAATTACAGTCAAATAATAAACGGATATCCTGCCTGTTTTACCCAGAGACCTAAGAGATAATTTTAAACATACATTGGAACTCAAACGCTTAGAGAAGAGGGAGAAATCTTTTGGATTCACAGGACAGGCCCACCATCTGAGATAGGACTCAAAGCCTTTGGTTATTTGAGTTATGAAAACCACCCTCAGTGATCTGGATAAAACACAACACTTGACCATTCAGACAGGCCCTGAGAACTCTGAACAGATGTGTGTCACACAGACTGCTGTACTGTCTCACCCAGCCCTTGACTACCCCCTGCAGCCATGAAAACAGGCCTCTCCCAATCAAGGGCCACGATGCACTCTGCTTCAGAGCAGGCACCTTAAGCCAACCCTTTAGCTGGCCAGAAACCACCACTACAGACCTTGCTTACAGGCTGCTGGCCTATGGATGCTCTCTTCCCCTCTCAGGAGGGTTGACCTGGGTGGGACACACTGTGAGACCTCACAGGTACAGTCGCTCACCTATAGCCAGTGTATTCAGAAGACAGCCAATGAGATACGGTGAAGTTGACTATGACTGTTAACTCCCTGCTCTGAAACTTGTATACTTTTCCACTTTCTTTGAAATTCTGGAAATCATTTTAGAACTTCGACCAGTGGCAGCAAACCTACGGCACATGTGCTGCAGAGGGCTGTCTGTATCACTGAAAGCTCTAAAAAGGTCACTACCTTAGACTGTGTTAGAACACTATTCCCTAGTTTTGGCCCAGTGAAGCCCAAAACTGTGACTTTTGAAAGTACAGCATAGCATCTAATCCCAGAGTTCACTCTACAACCCGTCATTCCTGAGGTTTCTTAGTACCTTTCTACCATCGCACAGCATCTGGTGGCCACAACCCCAGCAGCATGTGAGGCACACCTGTCCCTGGCCAGACCCACCTGTGCAGGAAGTGCAGCTTGTGCATGGCGGCCAACCCCGCGGCGATCTCACACGCCATCCTCTGCAGCAGCATGGTCTGCGAGTCGCCCCGCACATGCTCTTGCTCGTTGCGCAGGTAAGCCTTCAGGTCGCCCTGCAAGAAGCAGCACATGTGAGCAATGCAGTGGACTGCATTGCAAACAAAGCAAGTCTAGATGTGCACCTTAGCTGACACTAGCTATCAAGATCACTGAGTAGGAAATGCGAAGGTTTGCACTTGATAAAAGATCTCAGACGGAACAAGCTTCAAATTACAAAAGGTAATTCTGACCCAGATTTTAAAAGCAATGATCAACATTCTGCTTTTAGGATCATTTTAACTAGTTTATTTTTGTTATATAAATGCATGTAAAACAAAGCAAACAAAATATAACTTGAAATGATGCACAATTAAACTAAGTACAAAACTAAGTACTAGGCTTTCTAGTGTGAAAGGCTAGAAATCTTCAGGTAACTAAGAGAAAATGTGGTGAGAAGAAGAAAAGGTGTCCTTTGCACTGTCCAACGTAAGGCTGCTGGACCCGCATGCCAATGAGTGCTTCATCCGTAAGCTGGGTGGCCACTGCCTATATACAGGTGAGCGATGGAGAGGGAGAGGAGAGAATGATGGCAGGACAGGAGGGGAGAGCCTGCTCAGGCCTGCTGACACTGCTCACTTCTCTCCCAGCTGCCCAGAGACCATGTGGGAGAGAGTAATTCAACCATCGCAAAACACTTCCCATGTGAACAAGTCTATTCACAGGGGAACAGCCCAGGGAGAAAACGAGCAAGCCCCAGTCGGATGTTGGGCACAACATCAAACACCCAGCTCCCTGACTACTAATGTGTGACCACCCTGAGTAACCTAGCTTTACTTCATGACTATAATGTGGTGGTAGTGGTGGGGGTCTGGTGTATCTGTTTTGGGGAGTATTACTTTTTTTTTGGTGGTAGTACTGGGGATCAAATCCATGCCCTTCACAGAGAGCTACATCCCCAGCCTCTTTTATTTTGAGACAGAGACTTGTGAAGTCACTAAGTAAATTGCCCAGGTGGGACCCAAATTTGTAATCCTCCTGCTCAGCCTCTTGGAGTGCTGGGATTACAAACATGTGCCACCACAATACCTGGCTAGGGGTATACTTTTGAGGGACTATTTTTGATGTCCTTGTGACATGATTAAATACATATTGATGTAATCTAATCTCAAACGAAAGCTTTTTATGATCAGTTAACAAAATTTTGAAAGCAAGCCAAAGGCCTTTGATTTTCTTTAAATCCAAGTCAAGAAAAAACTCTAGGGGACAGATATCCTCCTTGACTAACTAAAGTACCAATTTCTCATAATGTAACGAAGAGAGCAAATAAACACCCCTTCATCTAGGGCAGGCTCTATCCAGAGGTAGGAACTGCAGAGAAGATGAAAAATTCAGATGATACTTAAATCAGAAAAATTCCAGCAAAGCCTTCCAGAACTGCAGGCCGATGGGATTTTCATAAGGTGGCTCATATAGAAACTAAACATGAACACAGTGTAAGTCTATTGACATTACCAATGAGATGGCAATTTAGATTTTTTTGCCCAACTCTTTTCCTGCCGCAACATCCATTTGTGGAAAAAAATAACACTCACAAGCAAGTGTGATTATACTGCGCTGTATCCGGTTCATTCTCAAGACAAACAGTAGCTGCTGGCAAACAACCCCTCACAAGTGGCTATGGACCTGAAGGCAGGGCAACATTTCATTGCTGCTCACTGTCCTTAAAATGTCTTCTTTCTAAGAAATCCCTGAGGAGCCCCATCTCTGCTCCTCATGGGTGAGACATGTGATGTGTGTGTGAGATCCAAGATTAGTTCTATACTCTAGAAAGGTCCTCAGAGCCCTGCTGGTACCACCACTCAAAAGGAAAAAAAAAAAATCATCATAAAATCCTTTAATTATAGTAAGACTTATTGTATAGGCAAGTACTAACAACTGATTCATTCTAGCAAAATCAAACACATCTATATTTAGGTACCTAGTTTTAGTTATGTATCGATGGTGCTTAGTGAGTAGATATGGATTATTAATTACTTTGGTTCATTGTTTAAAAAGGAAAAAAAAAAAACCCAACAAGAACAGCAACGTATTTTAAATTTAAAAAATTAAAGGGAAAAATCTGTGACGCTAGATGGCAGCAAAAGGCTACGCTAAGAACTCAAAATGGAACAAGCAGCTTGCAATGTCTTCCTGGTATGAGTTAATGGGCTCCTCACCACGCATCCTAAATTCCAACACAAAAGGCCTTTAACCAGCACTTTTTTGCAGGACATTTAATACAATGTAAAAACTCAACTAGTTTTATCTCTAAAATTGAAGAATAATAGTCATTTATATGTTTAATCAGGTTGATTTATGGAAAATTTATAATTTTTCAATATTTATTTATTTATTTGGGTGAGTGCTACTGAGAATTGAACCCAGGATCTTTGCACTGAGCTACATCTCCAACCCTTTTTAAATTTTTTATTTTGAGATAGGATCTTGCTGAATTGCCTAGTCTGGGCTTGAACTTGCAGTCCTCCTGCCTCAGCCTTCCAGAGTGCTGGGATTACGGGTGTGTTATCCTGCCTGGCAGATCTTTCAATAGAAATTTCAATGAAAAATTAATAATCAGAATCATATCCAGTATCCCGCTGATGGAATTAAATATACTTCTTCCAGCTGAAGCCCAGCCATGACTCCATCCAGAAGTTTTGACTGTTTTTTCCCATGTCAGTTACCCTAAACATTATCTTCTCCTTTGTTATCAATGATTATTCACCCTTCACCTCAAGCCTTTAAAAATTTATCTCTGCCTGGCACAATAGTGCACACCTGCAATCCCAGCTACTCAGGAGGCTAAACCAGGAGGACTGCCAAGTTTGAGGCCGGCAAGGGCAACTTATCCTGACTCTGTCTCAAAAACATTTAAAAAGTGCTTTGGGATGTAGCTCAGCACTAGAGCTCTTAGCATGCACGAGGCCCTAGTAACAACCTGCAAGACAGACAGGTAGGTAGACAGATAGATGAATGGATGGATGAACGCAAGCTCAATCTCCTCAGGACTCAATCTCTTCTTTCAACTCTACTGCTCAAATGCCCTAGGCAAATCCAACACAAACTGAATCTTCTTCTGGCTACCCTTCACTTCTCAGGTGGACTTCTCACACCCTCAGTCTGTTCTAGGGGGCTCCCTCACAAGAGTCTCCTCATCCGTCCCCCTCAACCAAGCTGTTCCCCCAGGGCTCTGTCAATCCCAAGTATAACACAGCCAGGGCCCATTCCTTTCTTCTTCACAGGTGACTTCTCTGTTCGGATGGTGACACCCGTCTCCTGCAACCCTTCCCACCCCACAGGGCTCTCCTCCCAGGGCCCTTCACCAGCTCTCCCTCGTCTCACTATGTTTCTAGGGCTGTGAAGACTCTCTACACCGGTGGATCAGCGGTTGTATCTGCCCCGTGGCTTTAAAAGCCAGGCCTCATATCCCCCTCTCCGGCCCAGCTCCTCAGTTTCCTGATTTGAACTCCCTCCCTCAAGCCTAATGCATCCAGCACCAAACTGCTGACCTTCTCTATCGCAGTAAATGACATCATCATTTTCCGGCAGAAAGGATGCTAGATGTCATCCTTCAGAACAAGGATAAAGGTGTCTCCACCTCCAACCCATCACCAGCTCCAGCCCTTATTTTCAAAGTAAATTCAGAGTCGGACTACCTGCCAGAAGGCCACTGCTGCCGCGTGGTCTAAGATTACAGCCACCTGGAAGCACTCTTGCAGCAGCCTAAGGCCCTGCTGCTGCCACCTGACAGCCAGGATCAGCTTTTTAATTCAAACCAACCCACGACACCCTGACTGCCCCTATCCCTGTCTGTCCCCTCCAATGGAAGATGGAGGTGCTGGGCTCTGGCCAGCTCCTTGTGTGTCACATAGCACAGCCAACAAACATCTGCTCCCTGAGTGGGAGGAAGGAGAAAAGCCTTACAGGGAAGTTTCATATGATGTTCCCCCAAATTAAAGCTGGGACAACCACTTTCCCAGAGATGCCAACCCAGTGTTTCAATTAACTGACTAATAATAATAAACTTGGAGTAAATCTGTAATTTCACATTTTTATTGGGCTTTAAATTTATTATATTACCTCATTACTCTGTATATTAAACCTTAGCCAAAGATAGCTAATGTGGGAAAGTATTTCTGGATAAGGCACATCTCCAATGCTGGGCAGTCCCATGGGACCACTGGCCAACAGCGCAGGGTTACAGACCACAGGGCCCCGTCAGCACAGCCTGCAGCACGCAAGCACCTGCAACACCACTGCATGGAGACCAGTGCTCCCCCACCACCTTGGCCTGTGTGCCAGCGCTGGGCTGTGAGCAGTGATGAGCAGGGTGGCCACGGAAGCAGTGGGGCAGTGCCAGGGAACCGGTGCTGGGGTGGCACGAGGAGAGCAGTGGGGTAGGCAGGAAAGGTCTGGTCACAAGCGATGAGGGCTATCCCAGGGGTGGGAGGGAAAAGCTCTGGACCAGCACCAAGCCCAGCACCCCACTAGGGGCTGGGAACATGCCCTTCCCACCCAATCACCCCACAGCCCTACTGTCAAGCCTCAGAGTGCAGCCATCCTTATTCAGCACAAGGGTCTCTTCTGCTGGCTCTGAAACAGGGACAACACCAGCCACCAGCTCCTCTGGCCTCCTTGGGTCTGTTCCACTGCAACTCCATGTCCCTGGCTAAGCTCCTTAGGGGCAGTGATGCAGCTTTCCCTGCTGACTGCCCAGAACCCAGAAGTCTCTGATACATTGGGCTTACTTACTGACTACAGTTATCAACAAGAGCTGTCCACTAATCAGGCATTTTCTGTACCAAGGCAGTTCTAAATGGAGGCTCCCCACTGGTGGAAACCTTAAACCACCTCATCTGAAAGTACACGTAGAGGGATTCTGCCGCCAGTTTCAGTCTCCACTTTGGTGCCCTAATTACGTGCCCCCAGGCAACTGAATGAATGAAAGTATTAAGGAAAACTAGAAAGCAAGGTCTTGAGGACACACAGATGGGGGCTGGATTCTTCACCAAGTCCCTTCACCTTTCTCAGCCTGACTTCACTGGACTGTCGAGAAGATGCTTCTGGAAATGAGTAACAAAGATCCAATGCCCAGCATGAGGCTGGCTCAGAGAGATGAGACCTTCTATCCCCATGCCCAGGGGGGTCAGCCACCGAGGGTCCCCAGAAGTCTAAAAGCCCTGAGCCTGAGAGCCCCTGGACTTTGGTCAGCCAGGTCACCGGCTCCTCACAAGAGATAGAAATGAACAGATTCTACAGAGGAACGTGCTGCACGTCAAATACCAAGCAGACTTCTCTCCTTTTCTCATTTGGCCACTGCTAAGTGTGTTTAGAAATTCGCTAGCTGCTTTAGGGGCTGAGCACAGTAAAGGAGATCAGTACATATACTGCATCTAAGAACACACTCTGCAAATGAAATTGCCCGGCTTTGGCATCCAGTGACAGACGTGAGGGAACTGCTCACTAGTGGAGTCAAATCTCTGCTCTTTATCACCTGGGCCTGCAGCACAGTCATTTCCTTGCCTTTCGCCCTACCACTCAGTCCTTCCTAGCAGGTCCTGCCTGCCTCTCCTGCCCCAGCATTAGGCCCCCGAGCTGTCTTCACACTCCTGGGCCAGATCACCGGTTATCCCTGTTTCCAGGGCTGGCTCCTGCTTTCTTGCCATCTTCTCCTGACTAACATCCACCCACTTGATCTCCAACACTCAGCTAACTGTCATTTCCTGGGCAAAGCCTCCTAGTTAGCATTTCTACAGCTCTGTACACACTAATCAAATCTTTCTTGTAAGGGCTGAGGGTGTGGCTCAGTGGTAGAGCACTTAATTAGCCGATTAGCCAAGGCCCTTCCTCCCCAGCAAGGCAAAAACAAAAGCAAAACTTCATTTTAGTTTATTTTTTCTTGCAGTACAACAGCATGTTTACTTTGAGCCTGAACAATCACAGTTCTCAGTGACAGTGTCATTAGCTGCTTGAACCTTTATTTAAAGAGTGATTATAATCAATTAAACAAGTAAAAATAACTACCATTTACTGAGCACCTCTTATCTGTTCTATCATTCCTTCATCTCATTTCACAGGCTTAACTTTACAGATGTCTCAACTTGGCTCCACAGGTGGGGAAGGCAGGCACCTGGCACACGGCCTCTATTCCCTCAGTCCCAGCACAGCTCTCTGTACTTCACAGGTGCCCAGGACATTTTTATTGAATGAGTGACCCTCAACCGAAGGACAATTGCATTGTCTTGACATTCCTGGGAGTGCACCGGGGACCTGCTACAGCAACAAGTTATATAACACACCCCATAGTAACCTCTCAACCCATCTCACACACATTGCCAACTACTGCAATCCGGTCACTGCACACCAGCTACCAAACTCAGCAGAGCTTTCATTCATTTTCATAAAAATTCCATGCTTTCTAAAGCCAGGCTGGTGGTTTCACTGTATTACACTTGATCTTAGCCAAAACGATGAGAAGTGATGGTGGTTCCGTTTTACAGAGAATTACTTAAGCCCAAAAATATTCTCTACTTTCTGCCTAGAAGATGCTATCACTGGGAATGACTGCTGTGTGGTTTTTTTTTTTTTTTTGGTGCCGGAGCTTGAACTCAGGGTCTTGACCACTGAGCTAAATCGCTAGCCTGCTGTGTGGTAAGGGCTGAAAAGGTCAATGTTTGTGGCTCGTGACCTAAGAACATTCAGAGATGGGTGGTCCTTTCTCTGTGGCCACAGCAGCTTATGACAAGGACAAGGACAGTGGCCAGAGGGCATTTCTCGCCCTGGATTTTACTCCTCTGCTCGGGGTGGTCTGGTGGGCAGTTCTGGACTTGCAGGCCAGGGGCAGACTGAGTGACCAGGAAAAGGCCTGGAGTGCCACTGGAGTGTCCCGGGGACATCCCTGAAGTTTGTGAGGAGCTGCCCTCTTTGACTCACTGGACTGACCCCACCCCACTGCTCCTGCCACACTGTCTCTGCACAGACTGTGCCCAGGGTAGCCACACTTCAGGGCCAGTGACCTGATCAGGGCCCAGTCCTCAGTGCTGGAGAACTTGTTCCTCCAAGGTTTCCTAGGCCCCAGAGGTGTGGCATCAAGCTGGCCCACAGAAACCATTATGACGTCTCACTACTAGGCGAGAACCAGAGACTTCCAAAGGGCCTCCTCCTAGTATGGGTGATGCCTGACAGCACCTTAACTAGTAGTAATTAGCAATATGTTTTTTATTATGCAAAAACAAAAACAAAAAACCTTACCACACCACGTTAACCACTTGTAAGTGTATAGTTCTGTAAAGCACTGTACAACTATCATCACTATCCCTTTCCAGTACTTTTTTGTTTTGCAGTAGCATTGAAAATGCATCCACTTAACAATCTTCCTCTCTTCCCCCAGACCCTGACAACCATCCTTCTGCTCTGTCTGAATCTGACAGCTCTAGGTCCCACCTACAAGAGGAGTCACACAGAGTCTTTTGTGATTGGCTTATTTCACTTAGCATAATGTACTCAAGGTTTATCCGTGTACATTATGCAGAATTTCAACCCTTATAAAGGCTAAATAATATTCCACTATATGCGCAATTCTACATTTTGTTTATCCACTAACCCATGGATGGACACCTGGGCTGCTTCCACCTTGGCCCACTGTGAATGCTGCTGCTGTAAACAAGGTGTGGGGGCAGGTATCTGTTCCAGACCCTGCCTTCACTTCTCTTGGGAATATCCCTAAATGTGGAACTGCTGGATCACACAGTAATTCTATTTTGGGGATTTTGGGGTGGTGGACGGTTGCTGGGCAAGTGATCCATCACTAAGTCCCCAACCCTATTTTAAGCTTTTTGAGGAACAATGGTTGCTTTTAAAATTTCATTGCTGATCAATGTCCCACTGGGTGGCACACTTAAATCAGAAATAGGAATAACCTCTACAATGCCAAAGGAGTTTTTGTTGGGGATGAGAGCTGAGCTGGAAAGTTAAGTCTTCACGAGTGAAAAATACACTGAGTGGCTTAAAATGTTTCAAGGACTCACATTTGTTAATTCTGGACAGCTATATGCATAATCTTCAACTGAAAAGTATGAATGTCAAAGGAATTTTAATATGCCTTGAACACTTAGTCGAAGAACCTGGGTAAGATGTACGTATTTAAATCTGAGATCTAAAAGCATTAGGGGGAATGTATGTGAATGTTAACAAAGAACATATATATTTACTGTACTTTCAAAAAAAATGAGTCTGTACAGCAACAAAGATACAAAGAAAACTGTAGAGGCTTGTCAGAACGGGGTCATATGTGATAACAGTAAATGAGTTGTATATTTGGCTATGTTTTAAGTGTTTCTTTACAAAACGGATTAAATCACTATCCGTCCAAAGAACTAGCAGCTTTAGTAAAAAGCAAATTAAAATAGGACTGAAACAAAACCTATCTCCTGAACCCAACCAGGAAAAAACATTAAGCTGAGCATTCAGGGTATTTTTTTACCATTCCAAGGAAAAACCCCAAAAATACTGCCTTTATTTCAGGAACAGACATATGACACTGAAGAAGACTAAGAATATGCCAACATATCTGAGATGGTTTTATAAACACTTCAGCCTGGAAACGGGGGGCATTCTAAATAGGTGCTGATTTCCGGCTGTATTTCTGTTTATGTTCACTCACCAAGTGTGTGTTTCAATTGTCACTTTTACCCCACATCCTGAGCTTGGGGACCGAAGGCCATACATCTGTATCTGAGAGACGCGGGCTACTGGTGAACAGACTGTCCTCACATGCAGGCACACCCTGATATTACATCTTTTCCTCTCAGTGTTCTGTCAACACTGAAGTCACCTAGCATGTTGGTCACACAGGGCTAGATGAAAAAAAGCTGTTTTCACACTGTCATAACCTAGGACCACAAATATCACAGCTCTGATCATACTGAGATAAGCAACACAGAATATGATATACAATAAAACTGTCAGAAAAACTATCAAGAACTCCTGTCTCTTATTCTGCAAGCACCTAGTAAATACCTTACCACATCTGTCCCCTCTACCTACGGTACCTACAGAACAAAACCACTTGTGCCTCTGGGTCTCAGGGCTGCCACATGTTGCCCTAACAAAGCACCCTCCAACACAGAAGAGACCAAGGGAACAGCCCAAACAGGAAATTTAATTTCTAGTTTCCTCATATACAGTGAGAGCTCTAAGAGACCCCAGTTTCTTTGCAGCAGGGTTAAAAACCTAAGTTCAATATGCATCTTGCAATTTCCAGGGTAGCCACATAAAAAAATCAAGTAACAATATCTGAAACTCAAATTAGTAGATGAGGAAAACTGAAAAATCAAGAATCTAAAAGAAAGCAAAAAAGAAAAATTGGTACAGGAAATAAAACTAATACCAATCAGGTAGAGAAAGTTCCAAATGTCTCGCTAACTACAATAAATGTAAATGTTCTATATTAAGTGAACAAGACTACCAGATTAATAAAAATTTAACAATAAGCTATTTACAAGTGATGTAAACCACAGAAGAAAATGATTGACAGAGATGTTCTGAACCTTAAAAATAGCCCTTTTTGGGATTGAGGATTTAGCTCAAGCAGTACAGTTTTAGCCTAGGAAGCACAAGGCCCTGAGTTTGATCCACAGTGTCCAAAAAGAAAACAAAACAAAAACAAAAACTCCCTGGTCCTTTCATATGCTAAAAGGTTCCAATTATAGGAGGTCATACCAATGCTAAATGTGATATATTTTTTAAAAAGATTCTGGATAGAGAACCTAGAGCCTCACACATACTATACTAGGCAAGAGCTCTATCACCAAGCTACACCCCCTTTTTGATACAACAAAGTATCAAAAAGTATAAAGCAGAACAATCAGAATTATAAGGAAACGTAAGGAAAATCCATCATCAGAATGGAGATTTTAATATGCTTCTCTCAATAGGTGACAGAAAACTGATTCGAATCCCATCAACCCTCTTCTCCTCACCCCAAAATGCAGAAGGATGTAGATCTGAACAACCTCCTAAACTTGACCCAAAAGCCCCATAAACAACATTGTAAAACAACACCAGAATATATATTTGTGTGTGTGCACCAGCATTCACAGAGACAAAAAACACCAATCCTAGAATGTTAGCTGGACAGAGCAGTGGGTGACCCAAAACCAACAGGTAAAAGGAGAATTACTATGTTGGTAAAAGTCCAGCCGCAGGGATTTAGGGGTCACTGTGACATAACAGAATGAAAGCTAATATAACAAGTTCACTAATTAATTTTCCTTTGCAATTAACCACCTCTGTCAATGACAGAAATCGTCAAATCATACTTAGAGGAATTAAAGAAAAAACATTCATGATATTTACTGTGCTCTTTCTATTCTAACAGAAAGAAATGTTACCTGAATTAACTGGGGATTTATTCTGGGGTACTCCTAATTTTCTGTGCAGACAAGGAAGTTTTAATGTTCTGAAAACTAAGATGATGCAAAGAAATCAGTTAAAACCTAACAAATTCAATGAACTGTTTTTGCAAAATAATAATTAGGTGTTAAAAATAGGCTGAAGAAAAGATGAAATATTCTGCATGGGGTTTAAAAGACATTCCACAAAAAATTATCACACTGAAATTGTTATTAAAATTATTCACAAAATTCACCAAACACAATCTTTCCAACTATAAGTTTCCACGAGTAATATGCAGTACGCTCAAAACAGTTCAGAAAATAAATCATATACTTCTTTAAAAATTTAAATGTAATATATACTCACTAGTTTCAAACTGGCAGACTATGGGTATTCTATTCATGAGGAGTATTCTTAGGCTTCCCCAATGAGGCAAATTATAATTTCAAAATGTCAGGCCCAAGTGAAGACCTCAAGCTCTCCCAGCATGGGCTCTATCATAAACTCAACACGCAATATTTTCATACCTCCCCGACCAAGCCTTACTTTAATCATATGTAAAGTACGGACAAATACTAGTACGTAACTCGGGGTTTTCTTGATTAAGTGTGGTAATGAGAGTAAAGAACTTAGCACAGGGCCTGGAGTACAAAGAAACACTGTACAAGTGCTGCTTAACACAGCAATCGAACGTACTCACAAAGATCTTCAAATGGGGGACAGACAAGAAAGCACTTCTAAGTCCACCATTTCTATCTGCCAAAAATGGCTGGATAGTTGGGCATGGTTGCGCATGCCTGTAATCCCAGCTATTCCTCAGGAGGCTGAGGCAGGAGACAAATCTGAGGCCTATCTTGGCAAACTGGTGAGACTCTGTCTCAAAATAAAAATAAAAAAGGACTGGGGATGTAACTAGTTGGGTTCAATTCATAGTGAAGCAAATAGGCTTGCAATGACACTCAGTCCAAAGGCCCAGGTTCAATCACCAGTAGCACCAAAAACAAAACCAAAAACAAAAAACACTCTGGATATAACCCTTCCAATCATTCACTTTGACTCTCTACTAAAAACTTACCAAGTCGCAGAATTCAAACACCAGAAGATAGGGAATTGCTTCTACACACTGTCCAACACACTGGAGAATATTTGGATGCTGAAGAATACTGGTCAAAATAAAAGCCACAGTATTATATTCATCCGGAAGCATGCTAGAAAAGCTGTGCAAATACCAAGACAAGTTTTACATTCAAATGATTTAAATATATATGATGAACTGAAAAGATCATGTTAAAACTATACTTAACAGATATAGACTGAGTTACCTATGATTAAATTATTCAAAGCCTATCAAGTGGAGTCTTTTCACACATTAAAGAAGAGCTCCTAGCCAGGCACCTTTACCCCTGGAATCCCAACAACTCAGTAGGAGGCTGACACAGGAGGATTGCAAGTTGGAGATGAGCTTGGGTAACCTAGCTAACTCATTTGAAAAATTTTGTTGTTGTTGTTGTTGTTGTTGTTTTTAATTTTTTTATTATTTTTACCAAGAACATGTATTGGTACATTGTATACATAATGATCATAATCAACATGGTTATTTTGTACCTGTACATTCATTTGAAAATTTTTTAACGAGGGTGGAGATGTACCTCAGTGGTAGAGCACTTGCCTAACATGTAAGAGCCAGGGTTCCAACTCTAGTATGGAAAAAAAA
Organism: Hystrix cristata; assembly: GCA_004026905.1. NCBI lineage: Eukaryota > Metazoa > Chordata > Mammalia > Rodentia > Hystricidae > Hystrix > Hystrix cristata. The sequence goes on from PVJO010009432.1 coordinate 41,108, forward strand.
GGCAAAAAACAGAACAAAAAAATCCCTCTCCTACGCATCCTGGGTCAGGGGATTCAGCTCAGTAGTTAGAGTGCCTTCCTTGTAAGCACAAGGCCCTGAGTTCGATCCCCAGCACCAGAAACAAAACAAAACAAAACAAAACAAGTCTTGCCCTTTGGCAATTTAAATTAGGGGTATTCTGAGGTAGCATTTAAAATAAGGCAGACACATATACAAATTTCAATAAGCATTTCAATGTAGATATTAAATGACTCAAGTTCCTCCTTCAGGCTATCTAGTATTTCCATAAATTTTCATAGTATATGCAAATCTTTTGGAAATTTCTTTTTCCAAAATAAAAATAAAGGTAAATAAAAGACATGTCAAAAATTATTTTAAAAAAAAAGTATTTTGAAACAAGCAAGGAAGTTGCAAAGTCAGTACAGAGCATTCTGGTACCCTCACCAGTGTGCCTCATTGGTTACTCATGACACAGCTGCTTACCGCGCAAGACCAAAACCAGGGAAATGTGTGTGGGAGGAAGCGCTGTGTGCTGTGTAACCACGTGTGGACTGTGTGACGGCCACCTCAGTGGAGGCACAAAACTAGTCCATCAAGCACAAAAACCTGTTCCAAGCTACTCGTTTTTACCCCTTAAGACATTAAATTGTTTCCCATTTCTATAATGTTCTCATTTTAAGAATACAGGCTTAGTATTCTTTATCCAAAATACCTGGGACCAGATGTGTTTCAGATTTCTTCAGATTCTGGAATGTCTGTATGTACATAATGAGCTACCCTGAAACCTAAGTCTAGAAAGAATTAAGTTATTACGGTTCATATGCACTTCATATACACATCCTGAAGATAACTTTATACAATATTTCAGGGCACCTGAGTTTTGACTGTGACAAGTCACACACTCAGATGTGGAAATTTCCACTTGTGGTATCATGCTGACATTCAGAGTTTCAGATTCTGGAGCGTTTTTAATTTCTCATTAGGAATGCTCAACCTCTACTACATAAACAGAATCACACAGAATGTGGCTTTTGGATTGCTTGTTTTTACCTAACACAATCCCCTCGAGATCACCCCAGCTGTTGGACCTATCAGTACTTTATTCCTTTCTATTGCGCACCAGGATTCCACAGTATGGATGCACCACAGTTTATCCATTCATCTACTGAGGGACATTATAGTTTTTCTCCTTTTTTGGTATTTATAAATAAAGCACTATGAACACTCATGGAAGGGTTTGGGGGTAAATGACAAAACTTTCATTTCTCTGGAATAAATGACCAAGAATATAATTGCTAGGTTGTGTGAGGTGATGATTACCTTGATGTGTCACTCTGGCTGGGCCACAGGGCACAGATATTTGGTCAAACATCATTCTGGATGTTTCTGCTAGGGTTTTTTGGGGTCAGATTATCACACTGGTGGACCTTAGATAAAGCAGATCCCTCCATAATGAGGGTGGGGCTCACTCATTAGCTAAAGACTTTAATAGAAAAAAAAGACTAACTTCTTCCAGGAAGGAAGGAATTCTTTCAGCAGACAGGCTTCAGAGCTGAACCATTAACACTGGCTCCTTCCCCAGGTTGCTCAGATTTTGGACTTGCCAACACGTACTAACTGCATAAACCAATTCCTTAAAACAAACCTCTCTTGATATCTATCCATCCATCTATCTATCTATCTATCTATCTATCTATCTATCTATCTACCTATCTATCTATCTATCTCCACAGGCTCAACATTCATATACTCAACCCACTGAAGATTGAAAATATTTGAAAAAGAGAAATTGCACCCATACTAAACACGTACATTTGTTACTGTTATTCTCCAAACAATTCAGTAGAATAAACATTCACACAGCATTTATATCATACTGGATGTTATAATCTATAGAGATGACTGAAAACACAGAGGAGGATGTGCTCAGGTTACATCCAAATCTCTGCCAGGTCCTCCTGTAGATACCAAAGTCCAAGGATGTTCAAGGCCCTAGGGACTTGTTTCTGCTACGTTTCTTCCCAGGGACTTGAACATCCTTGGACTCTGGTATCTACAAGAGGACCTGGACCCAGTACCCTTGGGTGCCGAGGGACAAGTGCACACACAGGTCCATTAGCAACGTACATAAGATCTAGTTTCTCCTCATTCACACTAGCACTTGGTAATTTGGTATTGTCATTGCTTTTTCATTTTAGCTTTTCTAGCAAGTATGAAGTGATGCCTCCTTGTGATCTCAACTGCCTTAATAGCTATGATGCCAAACATCTTTTCATGTGGTTACTTGCTATCTACACATACAAACTCTTTGGTAAGATGTCTCTTAATGCCTTTTGACATTTTACTAATTGGACTGTTGTTTTACCTTCTGTTGTTGTTTTCTACCACGTTAAGAGAGTTCTTTCTAAATTGTAGATATGAGTGCTACATCGGTGTCAATATTTCATCCCACTCTGAAGTTGGTCTCTTCATTCTTTTACCTGAGTCTTTCACATAGCAAATGGTTATAATTTTGATGATCTAATGTTTCTTTTTTTTTTTTCCTTTTAAGGATCTAGTTTCCAGTGTCATGTCTAAAAGGTGACAGACTTTTTCCTATGATTTAAAAGCTTTCATTTTTTTATATTAAAGTACGGTCAATTTGAATTAAATTGTGCACAAGATGTGGGGTTTCCAAGAATCTTTCTTAAATATTCAAATTGCTCCAGCACTGCTTATTTGCAAAGTCCATCATTCCTCGACTGCTTTTGTACTGGTGTCAAAAATTAAGTGGGCACAACTAAAACAGTGGGGCTATTTGTAGGTACTTTATTCTGTTCCATTTGTCTACATGTCTATCCCTCTGCCAAAACACAGTCTTCATGACTATAGCTATACAAGAGATTTAAATGAGAGTGACTCTTCTAAGTTTATTATTTCTTATTCTTGTTTTGGTTATTCCAATTCCTTTGCTTTTCCATATAACTTTGTAATTTTTCTTCTGGTTAATTTATTATTATTTTTTTGGTGCTGGGGATTGAACTCAGGGCCTTGTGCTTGCAAGGCAAGCACTCTAACCACTGAGCTAAACCCCCAGCCCCTCTTTTGTTTTAAAAAACAAATTTGTGTGGTATCCTTCTGCATGAGGCCATGCTAATCTTCTCTGTATTGTTCCAATTTTCAGTGTAAGTGCTGCTGAAGCAAGCATTATAATAACCTTATATATAGGTTTTAAAAGCTTACTGGGATTTCAATAGAAAATGCAGCAAAACTCAATCAATTTGCAAAGAACCGACAACTAGTACATTGAGTCTTTTAGTCCACGAACATTGTAGATTTCTTTTTTGGTGGGGGAGTGCTGGGGATCGAATTCAGGGCCTTCTACCACTTGAGCTGAATCCCCAGCCCCTAGATTTATTTATTCATATCTTTTTTTTCCACCAGGTTTTGTAGTTTATAGCATACAAGTCCCAAATGTTTATTTTTTTTTTATTTTTGAGAAAGAAAGTAAATGTTAAAATATTTTTTAGTTTTCATATGGACATTGCTAATTTATATAAATAAAACTGACTTTTTAAAATCAGGTGGGGGGTAGGGTGTTGCAGATTGAACCCAGGGCTTTGTGCCTGCTAGGCAAGTGCTCTACACCCCTAGCCCAAAATTGACTTTTGTATACTGATCTTGTATCCTGCAATTTTCATAAGACATTGAGTAACAGTAGGGAGAACAAATACCCATGTGTTGTTCTGGTTATAGGATGAAAAGCATTCAGTCTTTTGCCAGTAAGTACAATGGTAGATGTAGGGTTTTTATGGCTCTGAATTAAGGTGAGGAAGTATAGTCATACTTTTGTTCTTTCTACTGTTTTCTCCTTCTTAATGTTCTGAGATTCCTTCTTTTATTATTTCTTTTCTCTGTAGAAAAGTCTTTTGTCTTTTGAAAGTAGGCAAGTTTGCTGGAAATAAACTATCTTAGTTTTCCTTCATCTGACAGTGCCTTGATAGTTCCACTATTCTTGAAGGACATTTTCTCTGGAAATACACTTTCATGGTTCTTTTAGCACTTGAAAAATGCTATCTTATTTCCTTCTGGCTTCCAGGATTTGTGACAAGGAATCCGCTGTCATTCAAGTTGCTTTTCCCTTTTAGAAGTTTTGTCTGTCTCTAGTTTTCAGAGGTCTAGGTTTAACTTGAAGGTACTTGCTCAATTTCTACAATCACAGTCTTTGTCTTTTTAAATTTGGTAATTTTTTAGCCCGATCCTCTATCTCCCTTCATTGCAGAGCCTCTTTGACACAAGTGCTAGACTGTCTGCTGTATTCCCCAGTGTCCTTGGGGCTTGATCTGTTTTTTCCAAGTCTCTTTGTTCAAAGTAGGCAGTTCTTACTGTTTCGTCTTCAACTTTTATTGCTTCTTTCCTGTCTCCTTTCCACTCTGCTGTAGAGCTCATCAACTCAGTTTTTAATTTCAGTCACTATATTTTTCAGTTCTAACATTTCTGCTTAGGTCTCCTTTCTGTCTTTTATTGTTTCACATCTCATGCGTGCTGCACATGTTCACTGAGGCTTCTATGACAGACGCTTTAAAGTACTTGCCAGATAATTCTGGAATCTCTGCCATCTTAAGTGTTGGTTACCTTTTATTGTTTGAGTTGAGTTCTCCTGGATTATGGGATGATACATGATTTTCAATTGAAATTTGGACATTTTGGATCTTGTGAGACTCTGGGTCTTATTTAACAATGTATGTTGCAAGCGGAGACCCCAAAGTAATTTTCAATGCTTGATTTTCAAAAGACCACATGCTATTACTTACAGAATACATTCTAAGGTTTACTTACTAATAAGGTTCGCCGTTTTTCAAAAAAGTATCTTGTTCCTTTGGGCTTGCACTTGCTTTTAACTCCTTCACTATTACTCTTGCTACACTTGTGCCTGTATAAATTTCTCCAAGGAGGACCTAAAACCGAAGAACAATTTTTTGTGTCACTTTCATCAAAATGCTAAAGAAGTATGTCTCTTTTACCAGGAAATGGAATTCAGGAAAACAAATTGACAACTGGATGGCCTCCTAGTACTTTATGTATTAACTTACAAAAATCTTAGAAAATTCAGATATTTTTCTTCAGGAAAAGGACCATTTAAATCTATTCATCGAGGGAGATGGGGGACCAAGACAGGAAGGAGAAGGAAACAGGATTGATATGTGTACATATCAATTTCCCAAGATAAATGTAGTTACTATATATCACAAACATATACTAAGAAAAAAGAAACGAAATGAAACTATTCATCAGGCACAACATTCATAACATCTACGGAAACATACACACATACACATATATCTTTTCCGTTTATTTTAAACCATATTTTCATGGCAATAAACAGTAACATTATAGAAGAGCAATTTACAAGCTCAGTTCAAATGTAACTCAGGTACTTCTCAGAAACACTTCAACTAAGCTGTCATTTAGTCTGCTGAACACATTTAGAAGGCTGACAAACTGTCAATGTAAAAACTGTTGTGCTGAAAATTTTTAAAACTCCATGACGTTCCAACAACACCAGACCTTTACCTCCAGTCAAATCTTCAAGCAAGTACCAAGATTTCAGTCAAACCCAGAGAAAAAGTTCTACTAACATTAACAGAACACGAAGCAAGAAAGACCTGCCTCATATAAGAACTATCTATAAGGAAAATATTAAATTAGGACAGTGTGAGAGCACTCCAAATTAGTTCTTTCATCATTTTAAAAATGATGATGAAGTAAAGGTTTTAACTAAAAATCATCAAAACTAAATGACTTCCTTTAAAAACAGTTACAGCTAGACATGGTGATGCACACCTGTAATCCCAGCTACCTACAAGCTGAGGCAGGAGAATCACAAGTTCGAGCTCAGCCTGAGAAACTCAGCCAGACCCTGTCTCACAATAAAAGAATAAAAAAAGCAGCTCAGTGGTATGGAGTCCCTGGGTTCAATTCCGAGTACTGAAAAAAAAATATATTTTCATAAAGTAGATCAATTTTAATGCTCCGAAAAGTAAAACCTTGAAAAGAACTCAATATGTTTATCAGGAATATAAAGGTAGAAAAGTGAAGAGAGTAAAAAATTCTGGTAATTAACTAAATCATATCATCTCAAAAGACCACTTTGTGCACACATAACTTTAACATATACTGAACATAATAATTATAAGATGTTAATTAATTAATTGGTTTTTTGAGACAGGGTCTTGCATGCAGTTCAGGCTGGCCTTGGACTCATTATGCAGTTCAGGCTGGCCTTGGACTCATTATGCAGCCCAGGCTGGCCTTGCTCTTGGGGCAATGCTCCTGCCTCAGCTTCCCGAGTGCTGGGATTACAACCGTGCACCATCAAACCTGGCTAAGACGTCAACTTGAAGGGGAGTAACAGTGGGCCACTGTGATAACCTTGCTCGGTGTCCTCCTCCACCAGCACTGGTACTTACAGCACTCAATACCTTCAAGGACACATTTAACACCTGCACACTCAGTTCTTTTACCTCATTTCTAATCATCTTTCTTTTTTATTCTCAGCAGTTACTTTCATGGGTCTAGGCCTAGCTATTATCTTATGGCCCAAACCCTGAATTTTGACCTCTACCAGTCCCTTTTTATTCACCTTCATCCACAACAAGTGTCCAACTCGCCCTCTGAATCCACTACTGGTATGGCTTTCCCGCGAGCCCCCCAAATCCTCTCCTACCCTCTCACCACTCCCTTGCCTTCTCTGAAGTGTGACAGCTCAGCCAAGCCCCAGTGCTGGTTACATTCACCTAGCAGCCTACAACAAAACACTAACAGCTGAGAAAAACACTACCATGATGGCAACTTTTATTGTACATTTGTCAGGTCCTCAGGGCTGCCCTCCTGAGTTTCCCCAGTTGATTCTCTTTCCCAGAAAACTTTTACATCTCCTGTTTAGACTTCCTATGTGTCTTTTCTCCTCCCTCTCAAGGGAGGAAGTGGCCTCCCAGCCAGCCACGGGAACAACCATCAGAAGTGAACATCCTCATTTCAACACCACCTGATGCACCTGAACACGCGCCTGCACTCCACACCGTCTGTTCTAGCCTCAACGTGAGAGAGACCTCACCTCTACTCTAAGACCGAGTGCTCCAATTGTGCTAGCAACCCTGCCCTCTTGATCACAAAAGACTTTGCTCCTATGACTGTCCCTTCTCCTGCACTGTCAGTGTCCTCCCTACACACAAACATGCTGAAACAGCTTCCTATCCCGCACAAAGAACAGTACATCATGAAACCCGTCCTGGCCCTCAGGATGTCCCCAGATACTCCTCTAGATCTCTGCTCCTTTTTAGAGTAAAACTCAAGAGAATTGTATAAATGCACTGTCTTCTTCTCTTCTTTTCTTGAACTGTTTCCTTGCACGGTCAGGCCACTGCTGTTCCCCCTAGACAGTTTCAAGCCGGGACACCAAGAACCCCCATGTTGCTGAGTCTCATTTTCCCAGTCTTGCTCTTGCTTACTTTAGGAGCTGCTGCACTTGATACTGGTACAACTCACCCTCCTGGAGCACCTTCTCAGCCTACTTTCTGAATGCTCCTCTCTCCGGGCTGGCTCCCTCACTGGCTGCCCTGACTGCGCTGACCTCTCCTGCGCAGAGCCTGGGGGCTCAGCCCTTATGCTTCCCTCTCATCTTCATTTTGAAACCCTCAGTGAGTTCATGTAGACTGGCTGCTTAAAATCCTGTACCATCTTCTTCCTCTTGAACCGACCTCTTGAGCTCTGGATTTGTACTTCCAGCTGCCCTTATAATACTTAAAGCACTTCAGAACTGTAGATATAGATGCTGAATGCACAGGATTCTGGAGCCAGCCTGGGTAACACAGCAAGACCCTACCCTTAAAAAAAAAAAAAGGAGCAGGGCACCCACCAAAAAGCTGCTTTGCCCTTTCTACTATGTGAGTACACGGCAAGAAAGTACAACTCATGCACCCGAAGCTGAATCAGCCAGCATAACTTGATCTTGGACTTCCCAGTTTCCAGAAGGTAAGAAATACATTTCTGTTGTTTGTTAGTTGCCCAGTTAACAGCATTTTGTTACAGAAGCCTAAATGAATCAAAACAATCTTCTGGATAGACCTACACACCTAGGAATGCTGGCATTCACCTGGGCAACAGGGAAACTCTATTCATACAGCAATGTCTACAAAGAATGTGGAATGTCAACTGATACAGTTCTTAATTAGCTGTAAAATTTAAAAACTGTATAACCAGGAGGGAAGAAAATAAAAGCAAAGAACATTTTACCTTTCCAAACCAGCCATTTCCAATTTCCTGTATATAATTTAGACTGTGGCGGGCAACTTGAGGCTTCAAACCTTCTGTAGACAAAAGAACATTAAAAATATAAATATCTCACTAAAATAAATATGAAATACCTAACATCTGAGGTACAAATACTAACATAAATTTAAGGTTTGTGCTAATAAAGGGAGAAACAAATACATTAAATACTGCTTTCAAGTAATGCCAAAACACTTTCAAGTTTTAATACTGACAGCATTTTTGAACGTGTATTCCACTTGATTCTTTAATACTTCCCATCATTTTTCTGATCCAATAATTCTGGTGTGGGAACACCATCACGTGGACCAATAGAGACATAATGGGAGTCTTGGAAGGAAGATGAGAAGAACAGAAAAAGTATCTGAAGACACTAGGGTAGAAAATGCCTCAAATTTGCTAAAAGACACGAATCTATACATCCACAAAGCTCACAAATAACATTAAATTCAAAGAGACCCACACCAACACACGTTAAAATCAACCTGCAGAAAACCAGAGAAAGAAATTCTTGTAAGCAGCAAAGGAAAGGTGACTCATTATGTACATGGGATCCTCAATAAGATTAACAGCCATTACTTATAAAAAACAAAAACAAACAAACAAACAAACAACAACCACCACCACCACCAGACAGGCCAGAAGATGGCGTTCTCACAAGACAAAGTACTGAATAAAAAGACCAGTGAACCAAGAATTCTGTCTTGGAAAAACTATCTTTCAGAAATGAAAGAGAAGTTACGACATTCCCAGATGAGTGAATATTTAGGAGTTTGCAGCCAATATACCTACCCTACAACAAATGCCCCTTCGGGATGAAACAAAAGGGACAGCAAACAGTAACTCGAGACGTATAAAGAAATGAAGATCTTCAATAAACATAATCCAACAGGTAAATTAGGACAGCCAATATTATTGTATTATGGTGGACAGTTCCTCTTTTTATTCCAAAGTGATTTTAAAATATGCTTTAAAAATTATAAATCTATGTTAATGGCACAAAATGAAAAAAGATGTAATCTGTGATAGTGTAAAGGGAGCAAATGAGCTGTACAGGAGTAGAGTTTGCCTATGCCACTGAACCTGCTATCAATTTGAACTCAATTGTTATAAATCCAAGAGGTTACTTATAACCTTTATCATAATCACTTAGAAAATGTCTAAAAAATATTCAAAAGGCAGTGAGAAGGGAATCAAGATGTTAGAACAAAATAATAATGATAATTCATATCAAAATCTCAGTGGCTTATTCTACAGAAATAGAAATTAGAAATGCTAATCAAATTCCCATGAACTGCAAGGGATCTCAAATAAGTTAAAAAAAAAAAAAGAATTCAAAAGAAAAACAAAGTTGTAGGACCCACACTTCTCTATGTCTACCACAAAACTAAAATGGCAGTAACCAAAACAGAGTGGTATCAGCATAAGGACAGGCATATCAATCAAAGGAATACAACTGAGAGTCCAGAAACAAATCCAAATAAATATAGTGGATTGATTTTCAAAAAGAATGCCCAGACAATTTAGTGGGAGAAAAAACAGAATCTCCAAACACTGATATTCAGAAAACTGGATAGCCACATGTAAAAGAATTAAGATACACCCTTACCCTATACTACATTAAATTAAAAAACCCAAAATCTTGAAACAGATCAAAGAACTAAATTTAGGAGCTAAAACCATAAAGCTCAAAGACAACAGAGGGGCAAATCTTCATGACCTTGGGTTTGGCAATGGTTTCCTTTTTTTTTTTTCCCCTTCAGTTTCTTAAATATAACATCAAAACCTTAAGCAACGATAGGGAAAAAAGGAGATAAACCTGATTTCATCAAAATGAAACATTTTTATGCAACAAAGGTCACTATCAAGAGAGTGGAAAAAAACCTACAGAAGGCGAGATGCTATGTGCAAATCACACGGTACAGTGAAGTTATTATAATTAACATAGTGGCACTACAACAAGGAAGAGATTGTTATAGTTTAAATATGAAGTGTCCCCCAAAGACTCATGTATTGAGGGCTTTATACTCAATGCAGCAATGTTCAGAAGTGGGGCCTAGAGAGGTGATTAGATCATGAGGATGCTAACCTCAATTAACTCACAGATGAATTCAAAGTTAGAGGGCTATTAGGAAGTGGGGCCAGTTAGAAGAAGTAGGTCAGCAGGGTGTTCCTTTGAGGGGTGTATCACCTCTCTGGTTCCTTCCTCTCTGGTTCCTTCTCTTTTGCTCTGCTTCCTGATTACCATGAGGTAAGCAGTTTTTCTCGGACACATCCTTCCACAATGATGTTTCTGCTTCACAACAGGCAGGCCTGAACGTGATGCAGCTAGGTGACCATGGACTGAAACCCGTGCAACCATAAGCCAATACAAACCCCTCTCCTTATCTGTCACAGCAACAGAAAGCTGACTAACACACCGGTTAACTAACACCAGAGAACAGAAAATATAACCAATGAAAATAAAGCTGAAAAACATTACAGAAATCTACAAGGAAAACTGAACTTGGAGTCTCAAAGATCAAGTCAAGATGAGTTATGGACTCAAAGTCAAAGCAAAACTGTAAAACATTAAAAAATAAAAAGGCAGGGTCTCTAGCACACATAAGGCCCTGGTTTTAATTCCCAGCACCACCACCAGGACAAAAAAAGGAAAAAAAAAAAAAGAGAAAAAAGGAAGGAAGGAAAGGAAAGATGTTATTTTGATCACAGAATAGCGAAACAGTTCTTAAGATACAAAAAGTATCTTTAGAGACTTTTCAATACATATACCTTAAAAGTTAGAACTCTACAAAACTAGTAAATTTTGACTTCTAACGAGACTGCTGACTATATGTTAAAATCAGGAAACCTGTTCATAAAATCTATTTTTGTACATATGTGGCTGTTTTTTCTTTTTTAGTGTGCCATTTTGATTTCCTTTTCTGTGTATTTTTAGTGGTTACCATGGGGATTATAGCTAACATCCTAAATTTATAACAATCTAGTTTGAACTGCTACCAACTTAGCTTCGTAAGCAACAGCACAAACCACTGATGCCCAACTGGCAGAAATATAAATTAGTACAATTTCTGAGGACAGTAAGCTGGTAATAGCCATAAAAATTACAAGAATACATACTATTTGGCCCTTCCTAAAAAAATGTATTCTACAAATAAAATATATAAGTACTACCACAATATTCAAGGCAACTTTGGCAAAAAGCTTTATTTTTAATAGCAAAAGGTTAGAAACAATTCAAATACTCACAAGCCACTAGCTGGTGCTTTTTTTTTTTTGGAGATGGTCTCACAATGTTGCAAAGTCTGGTCTCAAACTCTTGGGCTCAGGTGATTCTACCTTAACATTCCCAGGAATGTGTACCACGCCCAACCTCAGTGTCGTTTCTTTTCATCTTTACTTATTATCTTAAAGTTTGCAGTTCTTTAATTAATAATGAAGTTCTCTCATTTCTTGACCATTTGAATTTCTTCCCATAATTTTCTTCTTTCATGTCCTCAGCTTATCTTTTCTAGCAGAGTATTTATTATTCTTTCTTACACACTTGTATGAACTCTTAATACATAACATTTTTTCACTCTGAGTTTACAAATATTTTTTGCTACTATGTCAAACTGACATGTGGTACATTTTTCCATGCAGAATATTTCATTTCGTGAATCAGATTTGGCAATATATTCTTTTATGGGTTCTAGGTTTAGTGTCATGCTTGGAAAGGCCTCTTATATCCTAAGATGATAAAAATACTTTGCATATTCTGAACAGAGAAACTTAAAATGATTTCTTCCTGTTAAGAGTGATTTTAGAATAGAAAGCTTCAGTAAAACAGAAAGAAGGGCAGATACAAATAAAGTCGGGATGGCTGCGCAGCTCTCTACAATTTCTCTCACAGCATCTCTGCCTGTGACCCCATCTGTCCCAGTGGATCCTGAAGAGAAGCTGCTAGTTTCTTATCTGTCTCACCTTCCTGCCTAAGAGAAGCTACTAGTCTCTTATCTGTCTCACCCTCCTGCCTAAAGGATGGCTCTGAGGCCAACCAGAATGTCCGCAGGTTTCTCCTGCTGATCTAAGGACAGAGAAGGACCTTTCCTCCCTATCTGTAAGACTACAAGGAAAAAGACCTGGCCCTGCCAGCACCCATGCTTATGACAGAAGAGAGAAGCCACTTGGGGGCTAAGCTAACATGAAAAGAGAAGGGAAAACAAGCAATGAATATGAAATGCCAGTGGAGACCAAGACCCTGGCTTAACAGTCTCCAAGGTCAGGTTCACCTCTACTCTTCCCATGGTCTGGATCTCTTTCCTACTGACACTGATCTGACTTGGGATTCTACCACTTAAATTAATTCAGAGGGATTAAACTACAGGCCTGTAAAAGCTCTAAGCAGCCTCTCAGGGCTATTCTTAAGTACCAAGAAAGCAAATTAGCAAATAAGCAATAATAAAGCAGTTCAGTTTAGAGATGAGTAGACTTTAAATTGTTCCAAAGATTACAGTGGGCTCCTTTCAAACTTCACTATTCCCAGCTGAAGTTAGGTTAATATTACTTACAAAAATTAAAGCTAAATACTACATGCCATCATTTTTAAATGTTGCAAAACCTATGAACACTAAATAAACCTGACTTGACAAATATTTTGTTTGAGAGGCACCAGTAGAATCATGTTCCATCTTACTCTTTCTTTTAGTTATGCGTGCCTACAGGAGTATAATCTCCTTGAGTCTATACTGCCCTAAACACATCCCACAGTGTGTATGGGGTACCACAAAAAAGAGGCTCTGTACCTATAAAAACTTAGAAACAGCTTTCTTTTAGCAGTCTTGGAAAAACTTCTTTCTTGAACCACTAGTAGTCATATTCTTTATTCTTTTTTTTTTTGAGACAGGGTCTCACTGTAACCCGGGCTCGTCCTGAACTCACTATGTAGCCCAGGCTGGCCTAGAGTTCATGGGGATCCTCCAGCCTCAGCCTCCCTAGTACTAGGCATGTACCACCATGCCCGGCAGTCAGATTCTATTTTAGAACAAGGAATCAAATAACATCTAACCAAACCTCTACCTTAAGAAGCCAATCTTATTAATATATCCAATACATCCCTCTTCCCCATACACAGCACAGCCCGGAGGTGACAGCAATGTCTGCTCAGCAAGACAAGCAAAGTCTAGAGCTAGCAGAGCCCAGGAGCTCTGTCCAGGGGTTTGGGGTCAGTGCATCAGAGAGGCAGGGTCCTTCTCACACCAGACCCCGGGGCCAGCAAGGACAAGACAGCTTCTGCAGGAACATGACAGGCGTGACCACCAGAACACAGCTTCGCTGGGAGCAGAAGGCAGGGTAACAGATAGGCAGAGGAGAAGATGGGCAGTTGCTGTTTTATGAACATGACATTCTCAGTGCTCAGAAGCAATTCATGAAAAGCTGACATGAGGAGGCCAGTCTTACCTGCCGAAGGCTGGAACTGCGACGGAGCTGGGAGCGAGATATTTGGTACTGAAAGTGTGAAGACCTCTGCTGGGGACTGGACAGACGGGGTGTCTTCTGCTGGTGGTGTGAAATCTATTTCATCATCGAAATTATCTTCAAATTCCTAAAACCAAAGGGAGCACATATTAAAAATCATTGTCTAACATTTAAGGTAGGAATATTCACTCATGTGGAGACAATGCTGTAATTTTTCCCTGCAACTCATACTTACCAAATAGAAAAGCATGTATAATTGTGCTCTCCTATTCCAAAGGGCACACTAAGTAAGATTTGAAAACAAATTGCACATATTTGATCTACCTTTAAAAACTGATAGGATGAATTTAAATGCAAAGTTTTCTAAAATCATGAAACTGAAAATGGAAAAGTTCAAAAGTTTATATTTAAGTTACAAGAGCTTACACAATTGTTTTAACATTATTATTCATTTTCACAAGTCTCTTCGCATAGTGAATCAAAACTAATTTTATTTTAAAATTTTACATGCATTTTAAATTACAATGTGATCTGTATCAAAAGAAAGACACAAGACTCGAGAAATATTTTTAAGTGACTCCCATTTCTCTGGACAGAGCAGCAGTGGAAAAACTACATCACTGGGCTGGGCGTGGCAGCACATACCTGTAATCTTGGCACTTGGGAGGCTGAGGCAGGAGAAACCCAAGGCCAGCCTGGGCTACACAGTAAATTCAAGGTCATCTTGAACTACATAGTGAGACCCTGTCTCAAAAAACAAAACAAAACAAAAAACCCCTACAGCACTAGGTAGAAAAGTTATCAGGATCTAAACTGCAAAGACCAGTGTAAACTGTGTGGTCTTTAGGGCTGGGGTGTAGCTCAATGGTAGAATGCTTGCCTAGCATGTGAGGCTTTGGGTTCCATGCCTAGCACCTCCTCTCCCCCCAAAGTAAAACCCCACAGAACTGTGTGGCATCTAATCATAATTAACATAAAAGAGCGCCTGATTTTCTGAAGTTGATAACTTTAAAAATGAGGATGTACAACATTGGCTGTGGGACTGTTAAAAAAACTCTAGGGTAGAGGTGGGAGATTTAGCTCAGTGGTAGAGTGCTTGGCTAGGAAGCACAAGGTCCTGAGTTCAATCCCCGGCACCCACCCCAAAACACACACTAGGGCAGAAATCTCTCTTGACCCTTACTGTCCTCTTCACTGTGATGTGGGTGTTCCTCTGGGTCCAGAACAATATAAGACAGATACATTAGATTAGCAAGTTGTTGGTCTGTTCAGATAACTACCAAGTACCACCTCTCTGGGACTCAACCATACCAAATCTGAGGACAGATCAGTGGACATGATTCTTCCATTCTTCTGCCAACATCTTTCTTTTCATCTTCCTTTTCTACCACCTTCCCTTAGCCCCCACCCAATACGATGAAGGAATTAGAGTTAACAATGGTAATTTCACTGACATTTATGTTTTTGATGCATGTGAGAAGACATTCTTACATAAGTTCTCAAAACCATTAAGGAACATTATTACTATTTGGTGGAGGGGAAGAGCAGAACAATGAGACACTGTAACCTCAGTCTGTGAGGGCATTTCTGAACAGAAGATATAGTTCAATTTTCATTTTGGACATTGCTAAAGGTTCTCTCATTAAAAGGACTGTGTCCGTTATGCCTAATTTAAAAATAACACTGCTCAAAACCTGGCAGCAGCATGGCATACCAGAAAATTCTAAAGATTCAGAGAAGTGAGATCATGAAACAGTAATAAAAATGAGACATAGCTGGGTCACTCTTACAGCTACACCAGAGGCTCGCTGGATGAACCTGGGCAAGTCCCTCTACCAGACTGCAGCTTCCTGGTCTCAAGTGACTTCCCTGGGATAGTCCAGCTCTGAAACTGCAGAGCTCCAAATCCAAAGGAACCCGAAGAGTCACGGATGACAATAAATACCCTTATTCAGACACATGAACACTAGATGGAGGATCAGAATCACCTGGGTACCCTGGATAACAATGCAGGCTCCTGGCCTAGACACTGAGTCACAATTGCCTCCCTCATTCAATAACAACATTCAAAAATGTGAGGACAACTGAAGGCAAGTATGAGGTCTCAGGAAACATGAGAAGAGACAAACTTCAGTATCGGCAACATTTATCTTTACTTTTGTTCCGAAATGGCCAGATTTCTGTGCAAAGTCCCTCAGCAATACCGACTGCGAAGGGACACAGATTTTCTGCCTACACTTGTCCCCTGGGAGGGTGGTCACTAAGTGCCCAGAGCAGTGTCTGCAGCAATGTGGCCACCCAGAGGCTGGCACTATGAAGAAAGCACCCCACTCCCCCTCCGAGGCAGGCTGACTCATGACTGTGGCCTGTGCTGGCAAGTCCTGCCTGCAGTCTGTAGACAGCACATTTGCAAAAGTCCTCAGAGCTGCCACCAGACTCTAGATAAAGACAGCACACAATCAAAACAGGAATAAGGCTCTAAATACCAGGTCTACATGCCCAACAAAAAGGTTTTGTCAGGAAGAAAATTTTGTTTTCCAATTTGAGCCCGTGACCCTCAGGATGCCTGGGCTTGCCCTAAGTACACTTAATAGCCATCTTCTCCGCATTTCCACCTTTGTTTCTCCCAGGTACTGACTTTTAACAAAAGCCTTAATACAGGCCAGCTGGCATGCAAGAGACAGCAAGAGATCCCAGCTGGTTTCCTAGTAGAATCCGTCCATCAGCAGCAACAAAGCCAGCCCCTCAGTTATCCCTCTCTGGGCCAGGATTTTACAGTTGGTAGCATTCTTCTCTTTGGGAAACTCAAAGCTTCACGATAAACCCGAGGTTTCAATTCTCCTCCTCATATACAAAATATGGGGGAACCCCTTGCCTCAGTGATCTAATAACCACAAATTCACCGCCTAGAAAAGTCTGGAAAAACACAAAAAACCAGCCCGCTCTTCCCTTCCATGGCAAGTGAAATTGATCATCATGCCATATTATTCCTCGATGAACAAAAGCTTACAACTCACTACAGAAGGTGCCTATTGTTAGAGATGTTCTAAGGCAGGGCTGGCAAACTACAGCCAGTGAGCTAAATCCAAACCACCCATTTGTAACTGGCACAAAGCTATGACCGTGTGTTAACAGAGTATCGTGGTTGAGTAGTACAATGGCAGTGCTGAGAGCTGGGCAGCTGTCACAGAGACTGCACGCTGGCAGTATTTATTGCTTTACAGAGCAGGAGACATTTACTATCTGGCCCTTATAGAAAAAGCCAGCTGACCCCTGTTCCCAGGAAGCTGGCATGTAAGACCACTGTATGACACACAAGTGTGTCACAAGATGATTTCAAATATTCCTGCAATTTGTGCTCACCTTAAAGTCTATTTCTGGGTCCTTACAGCAGGAAACACAGTTTGCGATTAACACTATTAGTATCATTAAACTGCACACAGACAGGATCACAAATGTTGAGGGAACTTCTGCAACAGGCGGCTCCTCTGGAAAGAGAAAAATAGTGTTAGAAAGAAGTACATTCCAAAATCAACATTAATTACCACACCCACATATTTTCTTCTAGATATAAATGAGACCAAAGGTTAATAAGATAAGGTTTAGGGGTTTGGGATTTGGCTCAGTGGTTAGATTTGTTTACCTAGCAAGCACAAGGCCCTGCCTGAGTTTGATCCCCAGCACCAAAAAAATAAATAAATAAATAAATAAAATAAGGCTTAACTGCTCAAGTGAAGCTGATGGTCAATACAAGACAAGAAGTTGGTTACTTTTTTTTTTTTTTTTTTTTTTGGTGCTGAGATCAAACTCAGGGCGCCTTATGGTTGGTAGGCAAACACTTTAACCAATGAGCTAAATCACCAACCCCTCGGTTACTTTTTAAAAGCATTTTATTTTGAAATCTTCTTGGATTTACAGGGAGGATACAGAATTCCCACATATCCTTCACCAGGCTTCCCCCAATGTTCAAGCCTTATACTTCCATGGTACAGCTATCAAAAGTAGGATAGTAACACTGGTATAACACTATTAACTGTACTTCAGACTTTATTCAGATTTTACTGTTTTCTCCAGTTAAGTCCTTTTCTGTCTCCAGCGTCCAACACAGGACAGCCACGTTGCATTTAGCCATCATGTTCCTAGTGTGTTCTAATCTCTGACACTTTTTCAGTCTTTCCTTATGTTTCATAACTTTGACATTTCTTAAGAGTATAGTATTTGTCAGTTATTTTGTGGACTAACTGGAGGTCTGGGGTTTTCCTAGTGAGATTATGATATCTGGAAAGAATCTAGAGTATCACAGAGTGAACGACCCTTGTCCTTGTGTCAGATCAGGGCATGGGACTTGTTCTTGGCGGGTGAACTTTGACCATGTGGTCTAGGTGGCCTCACCACTGTAAAGTTACCACTTTTCCCTTCACCGACTCTTTAGGACCAAGTCCCAAGGTCCAGTGCACATTCAGAGAGAAGAGAAGTAAGTGACGCTTCCTGGAGAGAGGACTGGTAACGAGTCTGCAGACATGTCAAACAGTAATTACACATATGGGGCGTAGGGTGGAGACTTTGAGGATACGCAAATACCCTGTTTCTCCTTAAGGTTCTGCACAGCAACTTTTGCATTTGTCCCCGTATGTTACCTACGGCAGTCAATACTGTGATTTCTTTTTTTAAATGATGAAGTTCTAGTTCCCCTGATCCCTCTGCACTTGTTTAGAATTCTTCTGTATGGAAGACTTAATTATTTTAGTCCATCATTTATACAGTCATGGACTCATGGATGTTTGTTCTGTAGGTTACAACCAATACTAACACAATTTATTTTGTGGCTCGAACTGTCCTAGATTCTCCCACTGGGGGCTCTTCCAAGCTGACTGTTGCCTCCTTTTGCTGTGCCCCGTCATCATCTTTACCTTCTTTTTTCAAGACTTTCTCACTTTCTGGCATTACAGGAAGCTTTAGCTCCTCTTCTATTTTCTTTCTTTCTTTCTTTTAGAGATACAGCCTCCCTATGTAGTTCAGGCTGGCCTTGAACTCTAACCCAGAGTGGCCTCAAACTTGCAGTGATCCTCCTGCCTCAGACTCTCGAGTGCTTGGATTATAGGTGTCCACCATCACAACCGGCTTCTCTTGTGTTTTTTTTTACCCTGATTCTAGAGTCAGCCAGTTGTTCAAGGATTCCCGGCCATGATAAGGACTTTCTAACAGAATGGGGTCTCCAAACTACAGCCTCTGGCCTACTGTGGGGCAAGAAGGGACCTCTAGAGAAGAATGACTTACACATCTCTAAAGGGTTGCTTTAAAAAAAGAAAACAAAAGTAAAATAAAGCAAGACTATGCAAAGGATAAGAAGCCACAAAGCCTAAAATATTTCACTTTTTGGCCTATCCCTACTTAGGGCATAGGGATTTTTACATCTTATTTTTAGCAAGGACTTACATCTCTGGAAAACATTCACCTACAGTAATTCTGACTAATCTGTTAGAGTAAACTGCTAAATCTGATGCTTTACTAAGACATAAACTTTTTCTTAAAATCCTCATCTATGGCTAATTAAATGCTCCACTGCACGAACAGAAAGGTAGAGACAGGATTAGTAATGTCACCATTTTTTCTTAAGCACAGCTATGGGAAGGAACCACTCTGTGAGCAAAATACATTTTTGAATGTTAAATAACTTCAATGAAAACCAGAGGAAGCCTAAAATCAACATGGCACAGGACTGTTCTTTCTCAATATCCAAAGACCTGCTTGTGAAAGTGATGCTGAAACCCCAGTTTCCAGTGGTGCCGTGCCATTAGTTAACTGCCCACAATGACTCCAGTTAACTAAATGCTGTTAAGTTCTAAGTCAACAAAGCATAGGAGAGAGGACAGTCCAGACAGTTTACACAGGAGGACACCTGACAGCCCTTCCCAAAACCAATCTGGAGGAAAATCAGTAAAAATTAACTTTCACTGAGTATAAGAATTCCCTAGGGGCCGGGGATTTGGCTCAGTGGTTAGAGTACTTGCCTCACAAGCATGAGGCCCTGAGTTCGATTCCCGGTACCAAAAAACAAAAGAAAGAAAGAAAGAAAAAAAAAGAATTCCCTAATCAGACATACTTTCCTACATTTGGAAAACTAAACAGTGTGAGGACCTTGTGCTGCCAGCAGCCAACATCCTATGAAGACCAACAGGGCTCTCTCTCTTCTTTTCTTCCTTGTAGCTGGCTGCCTGCTGTCTTTCCCAGTCTGGCTAGTGCTTCCTCACTGGTATTTATTCCTAATAACTCAGCTTCATTCCCCAGACTCACATAATCAAGATTAAATATGACTCCTGAGGATTATACGGCAAACTGCTTTCGCATCCAAAAGGCTGTATTTTATCGATCTTCAAAACACAGCCCACCCACTGCACTTTAAAGTCCCTGGAGTTCAGGTGCATCACCAAGTTAGTTTAACTGGCAGCGTTTCTTTTTTGTAGTGGCACAAAAGCAAGGGTGTGACTCCTGCTGACTGATGGCACCTGAGATTTGATAAAATACAGCAGTATTTCACTCCACTGTCACAACACTTCTGAGGAAAGTGGACCAGCTCCTCGTCACAGATGAGGAAACTGATATGCCCTGAGTCCCAGGTGAAAAGCACAGAGCAGACCCAAGGGCAGCTGCAGGGGACAAGGCCCACCCCTCCTCCACACCACAGCTCTGCCTCTGCCACTTCACTTTTCACCGTGCCAAAAACCTGATGTATTTTGAACCAAAGTCTAACATCATTAATTAAAGCAGTTCATAGTTCTGATATCAAGTTACCTTTACCTCTTTTCACCCATAGTTGTTTTTTTGTTGTTGTTTTGCTTTTAACCCTCACACATGAAGCATTTACTGTAAAAATGGATCAGGACTGCCTGAAAGTCAGCCCGATTATCTTATTCACGAAGTGGTCTTCTGTGAATCACGAGGTAGGCATGAAAAGCCACACCCATGTTAAAAACAATCAAGTTAAGTCACTTTTTGCCATCCCTTTCTGCAGTACTTATTTCTGCTATGGTACTGGGGGGTATCTGCTCTCCTTTCCTTGATTTTCTCAAAGTAGACTGCAGCTACTCAACCTCAATGCCTAACAGTCCCTTTGAAAAGACTACAAATTATTGGTTGAGAAATTTACTAGGTAGTCCCAAGAAGACAATTTTTGTTGCCACTCTGAAAAATTACTCTATTTACTGAGGTTTTCTTTTCTTTTTTTTTTTTTTTAACCACATAGTATTTATTTATTTGTTTGTTTTTGAGACAGTCTCACTATATAGTTCAGGCTGGCCTTGAATTTGCAGTGATCCTCCTGCCTCAGCTTCCTGAGTGCTGGGATTCCAGGCATGCACCACTACACTTGGTTTAGCATCACACAGTTTAATTCCTGCATCACACCCTAGATCCAGTCACCTCCCCAAACTCCCACCTATGAGCGCGTGAGGCTTTGGGAGGACATCTAGACCCAAGCCATAACAGGGCCTACTGGGGTTTTCTTTTGATCAGTCCAAAATATTGTTCATTAAATAAACTCTACCAATGGAAGAAACAATTCCATAAAACGAGGAAACGAAACCACAGACTGGAAGATGAGAAGGGTTTGCACAGACCACAGAGAGGAAGTGACTTTTACACATGGGGAACCACAACTAAAATCCCCAGGCTCTGGTGGTCAAACCAGAAACCCAACCCCATAAAGGTTCCTGGTTGCAACTGCCAGGAAAATGAAGAAAGGCAGCTGTCCTTTAATATTCCCACCCTACAGCATTCTGAATGCTTACGGAAAAACATAAACAGTGACAGGAGTGTCACCATACATTTAGACAGCTTTACCAACTACACACTGAGGAGGAAGATAATTAGAGGTTCGGGGTACTTAGTATGCTTTCCCAAGACACTGTTTAAAAACACCTGGCTTCTCTACAGCGTATTCTATGAGTTTTCATTTTACAGTTTTCAAAGCATTTTAATAGCTATCTAGCACTTGACTTCATAAGCAGAAAACCTGAGAAACTCTTAAGAGGGAGGTAGGTACCTTTTATCTGCTTCAGAGACAGGTAATTTGGAGAAGGCGGTCTGTCGGTAATAACTCAGAGTAGGTCAGCAGCACTACCTATTAATTCAGCCATTATAAACCCAGCCCAATTATCTGGTTCATGATGCCTAGAACCTCCACCGAGACTTGAACACACATGTAATTAATTAAAGACTTGCCTGTGAGTCCATTTTTTGACTCAATAAAAATCATCACAGTCCACAGGCAAAATGATCATCAATATATGTTAGCGAATACAATGCAGACAGTCTCATTTTGTCATTCTTTTTCAGTTTCTCAGATATTTATAAAGACGGATTTCCTCCTATTTACTATTTGGCTACCCAGTGGTTCAAGTCATTGGGGCAAGGAGAGGCTCTTTGTCTCTTTCTTTAATACTTGTTTAAAAGAATGAGTTCATTTACTAGCATTCTCTGGCAGTTACCAGTGAGGAGCGTGACTGGTATAGTTTGGGTTATCACTATGAACAAATGGATTTAAACTACCCAGTATATTTCAATCCCATGGAGTTACTTGTGACATATGGCACCAGGATGGGAGCACAACTGAGAGGCATCATTTGGCAAGAAAGGAAGTGAGAGCAATTCAGTGGTTAGGCTTGTTTTTCTTTTTTACAGTGCTGAGATCAAATCCTTGCACATGTTAGGCAAATGCTCCAGCACCTAGCTATATCCCCAGCCCAGGGGTCATAACAACTCATTCTCGAGAGAATAACCAACTGGTCCCACAAGACCAGCACCCATCCCTTCTGAGGGCAGCACACCCAGGGACCTAATGACCTCCCACTAGGCTCCACCCCTTAAAGGTCCACCACCTCTTATATCACCACACTAGAAACTAAGCCTCCAACATGTGAACCCTTGAGGAACAGACCACACCAAACCACATCCAACCACAGTGGAAGATGCCTCAGAAGAGAGATCAGGAAGGAGCATGTGGCATGGGAACGGAATCTTGCCCACTGTTTGTTTTTTAACAACCTGCAAGCTAAAAATAGCTAAAATTTTACATTTTAAAATAGTTAAGAAAATAATATTTTATAACATGAAATTTGTATCAATACCTATTAACACAAAGACAGAAGACATTATATGTCTCCTGATGACAAAAACATACCGTCACCTGTGAAATAGTATTGCCCCAAACAATAAAAACTTCAAACCTGAATCTAACCGAGCCTCTAGATCCAAATACAAACGTATTGAAAACAGAACAATGTAGCATTTTAATACATATCACCCCAGGAATACAATCAGCAAAATGAAGACTACCAAAGACCCTTAGGGAAAAAACTTGACAAATTTTAAGTGGGAATATAAACATTTAAGGGACTTAAATATCACACAAATCAAGTATGCTATACAGATGTTATTGGAATCATGACTCAAACTATTAAATAATTATATTTGAGAGAGTGGAAATGCAAACATTGAGTAACTGACCACATTCAGGAAATAAAATTTATTTCTCTAGGAAAGTTAACAGCAATGTACTTATGTTTTACAACATAAGTCTTTATCTCTTAGAGACAGTAGCCTATTCAATACCTGAAATTTGCTTCAGAACAGCATGAAGGGCAAAGGGAGTGGACGAGATTTCAGGCTGGGTGAAAGGTGTGCAGAAATTCATTACAATATCCGTCTAGTCTTGTATATGTCTGAAGTGGGGGTTTTTTGGTGGGAGGTGTTGTTTTAGCAGTACCCAGGATTGAACTCAGGTCTTTACACTGAGCTACATTCCTAGCCCTTTGTGTTCTAGCTAAATCGCCAAGTACCCAGGCTGGGCTCAAACTTGAGATCCTCTTGCCATAGCTCCCACACCACTGGGATTACAGACGCGCACCACCATACCTGGCTTATGTTTCCATTTATTAAATAAGCAACTTTCTCATCTATTAAATAAAAGGTTAAATAGAGAAAAAGTAGTTATAGCAACATACAATCTGTATGCTTATCTACTCTTGATAAGTGTTTAGTCTGCTAAGGCTGCTGCAATAAAGTATCACAAACTGGATGATTTAAACAAAATGTATTACCTCACCTTTTTTAGAGGCTACAAATTCCAGATGAAGGTGTCAGCAGCCCTCAGAAGAGTTTGTCCTGCATCCTTTGGCTGCCTTTTACCTCTTGTCCCTCTGTCAGGACTCTTGACCCTCTTCTGTACCCTCCACTAAGAGTGCCAGTGCCCTCTCTCAGGCCTTCCGGAACAATCTTGTCACTTCAATCTTTCGTCCTCCTACCAGGAAACCCTACCCCTGACACCCCCCAACACATACCTTGATTAATTCATCCTCTCACCCACCATGGAACCATCCTTAAGGCCCCACAGTTAGCGTCCCTGCCTTTGGACGCGCAATTACCTGCACTGGCCCATCAGAGCACTGATCACTGTGTATCTTAAATGCCCAAGTCTTCCCTTCTAGATAAATGGTCAGGCACCACTATGAACTCCCTAGAGCACAGGCCAGGACAAAAGAGGGAGAGAGAGAGCAAGTATGGGACACCAGCAAGAGAGAGAAGATGAATAAGAAGGAAAGGGAGAGCGAGACTAACCCACAACTAATCCAGTGGTCAGCAGAATAAACATGTTTTCAGGGCAGACAAGTAAGATCACAGAAGTTGCATTCCTTCCATAATTTCAGGCTCTGGCTTGGCAATTTTTAAAGGGCTGCGGGTGTGGCTCAGGGGTAGAGTGCTTGCCCAGCCTGGATTCAAGTCCCGGCACCACACACACACAAATCCTGGAGGAGCACCAATAGTACGGCTCAGAGGTAGAGCACTCCACCTAGCACTCAGGCCCTGGACCCCACCCCCAGCACTGAAAAAAAAACCAAACCAAAAGCAGGGGGATACCAGGCTAATAAGACAAGGAAAACAGTAGGACTGAGGGAAACTAAGAACTAGAGATCTGAAGGGGCCGACATAAAACACACCTCTAAAATATACTGTTTGTGCCTTAAAAAAACATAAACAAAAAAACAGGCTAGGACCAAGAAAAACATCTTTGTCCAACACCCTGACTAGCAGTTTTGCATCCCAAAACTTAGTAAAATGAGTCAATCATCACACTATTTGGGGGTAAACTGTAGGCAATCATTACAGGTCATGCACATTTTTATTTAATGCCTCAAAATTATAAAATTATGTATGATAAAGGTTTCCCTGCTCTTAACGTAACTCTACATCTATTTATAATAAGGTTAAATAATCCCTAATGTATTCTAACATTAGAAAGGAAAGGGTAGTGCAGCACAGCCCTAAATACAATCCACTACACACAATGGCAAATGGTGCACCGATGATGTAGGCGATGAATCAGAGATTCCACGAAGATGCCTAAGCAGAAGACCAACAGCCCAGGAAACAAATCACACTCTGCCAATCCCACGGGCCGCCTGCTGCTCTTGTTTAATGGTGACTTTCAAGGTCAGCCAGCCCAATTGTTCTCTCACGCTTTCGGAGAGGTTATATAATTTGAGTGATAAATACCTGTGGGTGAGATCATTTTATAGGAAACTGCTAGTTTCTCTCAACCTATTCCACTATTCAACAGTTGATGCACTCACATTTTTAGAAAACTATATAGAATCCTAGCACTTAGGAGGCTGAGGCAGGTGGATCGAGTTCAAGGCCAGTCTGGGCTACAGAGGGAGTTCAAGTCCAGCCTGAACGACATGCAAGACCCTATCTCAAAAAAATGAAGCAAAATAAAAAGATAAAATAAATAAATTAGGCTAGGGACTGCCACAGAAAGGCTGGTGACACTATGTGGCCAAGAGAACGTCAGGCCTGGAGGACTGATCACACTTCTGTGTCTACCCTCAAGGAACTGCTGGTGTGGACATTCTGTGAGCTAGAATCTTAACTAAGCTGATGGCCCAGATGAGCTGTGGAGCCATCCACAGCGCTGAAATGTCTGTCACAGCCTTGAATTGGGACTGAATCCCTACTCAGTTCCTGAAGCCAGCTCGGGAACAGGAAGTATTGAGTCCCACAGGTAAAAACTCAGAGCTGCTTATGCAGGGATTTTGGCCCACAGTTGGTCCTTTGGTGCAGTACTGATGTCTGTGGGGAGGTTATTCTGTCTTTCCACACAACTGCCTGCTAGAATCAACAGACACGTGTGGGTAGCTCAGCAGCAGCTCCACGATACGGGCAGTCCCATCTGCACAATACAGCCAAGAGGAGGAGACAGGACCACAGAGGTATGCGCCTTGCTGTCAGGCAAGTCAGCCCCACAGGTCCTGGAAAAACATGTCCACCTGTGTCTGTAAAGTTTCCTGTAACACTCTGTGAGAATCTGTGCTTAGATTCCTAAGATCTAACTGAAATTCCTGCTAATAGGATTGAAAGGTATTTCTAGGCAAGGTGTCCTTAAAAGTCCTCCCTTCAATGAAAGAGGAGATGGGATGTAGTCATAAGGGATGGGCAGACTGCAGACAGAGGAAGAGAAGAATTCATCATACTCCCGGCTATTTCTGTATAGGCTCAAGTTTCCAAAATAAAGCTTTCTTTTTGAAGTACCATTTTCATAATTAAGCCAGATACTGCTTCCAACACTGACCTTATCAGGGCTTCTTCCTTATAGCACATAAAGGCACAATCACCTAGGATTCCTATTTCACAACACTGTCTTTATATCACACAGAAGGTAATGCCATCCAAGATAATTAAGTGCTTCTAGATACTCAAGTCTCCAGCCCATGGTAAAAGACCTACAAGAGTTAGGAGGGCTATGGGAAAGGGGCATCTCCTACTGTAATGGGTCCTCAGTCAGCTCACTGAGAAGCCCACCAACCACCAACCTACCCAGCTCATTCAGCCATTCAACAAACATTTGCTAAGCATCTTTTATAGGACAGGCAACTGCTATAGGTTCTGGGAATACAGAAGTGGGAAAAAATGTCCCTGTACCCAGAACGTACATTCTCCCCTAGGGGAGAAGGACAACAGCAAACATACACTACTTGAGACAGTGAGAGGCACTACGGGAAACTAAAGCAGGGAGCAGGCAGGGGAGATTGCTACTTTACATGAAATAATCGGGCATATGTTTGATATTACGAAACTTTATACAAGAAATGACAGTGATGAGGGCGGAGCATGAGGGGAAGGGGCAAGGAGGAAACCTCCCATTTTTAATCCTTACTCTTGAACAGAGTAGACTCTTAAGGCTCTCCTTAAGTATAAGAAAACTTCTTAGGTGAAGGATAGCAACCGTCACAAAAAGACAGAAAGAATTTAGAAACAGACAATGTGAGGGAGCGGGGTTAGGAAAACAACCAAACCAAAGAATTACATTAATATTTTCAGAGTGAAGAAGAGATACTACATTTATGAGAAGATGCTGTTTCCAAAGGAGGAAGAGGAACTGGGTGTGGTGATGTCATCCCAGCACTCTGGGAAACTAGGCAGCAGGATGGCAAATTCAAGCCCATATTGAGGCAACTTAGTGATGCAGCAAGACTGTCTCCAATCTCAGTGCCACACGCATACACATACACCTTCTCCCCAACATACATACGAAAGCTTTCCAGAACCAAAGCACAGGGGCCCTAAGACTCAAAGGGCCCGGTGAGAATGCATGTTAACAAACGGAAAGAGAGTCTGACCAAGACACAACTTGACCACTGTTCACAATGTAAAGTCTTTGTGTTTTGTTTTGCAGTACTGGGGGTTTAACCCAAGGCCTTCCCGCTGAGCTACATCCCAGCCCTTTTCTAATTTTATTTTGAGTCAGGGTCTCAGTAAGTTGCTAAGTTGCCCAGACTGGGCTCAAACCTAGGATCCCCCTACCTCAGTTGCCCAGTGTTAGGATTACAGGTGTGCACCACACCAGGCTGAGATAAAGTCTTACAGGCTCTCAAGGAGGGGAAAAGGGAAGCTACATAGGAAAGAAACAGGCCAGATGGCCTCAGACCTCTCAACAGAACACGGAAGGCAGCCAGCGTGCATCATTCCAAGCCCAGGGCCAGAGGCTCCGGGACAGGCCAGCAAAACACAGACAGGAGAGACAGGAGAGACTGAAACTCCTGCCCAGGAGCCTGTGAAGACTACTGATGAGTATACAAAAACTAACAAATGATAACAAGGGGCAAGTCCAGGGAAAATAAAAGATATCAAAGAAAAACACTACAGAGTCAGCTGTGAATAGTATTTGTGGACACAAAAATATAATGAGTAGAAATTTAACCAAGTTTGAGTAACTGTGTTAAGGAGGGGTACATGTGTGTCATATATAAATTCTCTCCTTTGTAGTAGACATTAAGTGTCTAACTGAACCAACGAACAGGGACACAAGCAGGTTAGCTAGCAATATGGCTGGAATAGCTGCAAGAGGCTGCCTGTGGGGTGCAGGTAGTAAGTACAGGGGCAGGGACAGCGTGGGACAGGGGTGTGCTATTTGTATTATAAGCCCTGGAAAAAGAGTTTTTAAGCTATTTACATGCAAATAATATGATGCACAAAATACATAAAAGGACAGGGAGAAGGGGGGAAATAAAAGAGGACTGAAGAGAGAAAACAACATTTAAGGATGGGACAAAGAAACATCTGAACAGGAAAGAAGGGAAAGGGAGCTGCAGAGCTAAAGAGAGTGTGTTGCATCACCTTACGAGGCAGAGGACAGCATTCTAACAAGGGTCATGGGACAGCGGCCCTAGGCTCCAGCTTCTCCCCAACACACACA
>PVJO010009433.1:0-69634 GCA_004026905.1 Hystrix cristata
GCTAAAGAAAATGTGGTTTTTCTACACTATGGAGTACTACACTGCCATAAAAAAGGATAAACTAGAGTCATTCATATATAAATGGATGTTTCTTGAGAACATACTCTTAAGTGAAATAAATCAGACACTCATGAGCACATGAATTGTTTCTCTGATATGAGAGACCATAATTGTAAATAAGGACAAAGAGGTGTAATAGATATTATATAAAAGGAGGATGGTGTGCAGAGGAGAGGAGTACTAGAAAGAAAGAAGGGGAAAAGCAGAAAGGCAACAGGGGAAAGAGGGGAAAGGGAAAATATGGAAAAAATGAATGAACCTGCTGTAAATAGGGAGGGAGGGAGCAGAGGGGAGGGGCGTGGGAGAGGGGGGAGAACCAAGATACATCATGTATAGGTACAGAATTAATGTAATGAATGTGACCATTGTATGTAAAATGTACCAATACATGTTCTTGGTTTTAAATAAAATTAAAAAAAAAAGAATGTGCCTATATTCATGCATGTTTTTAAAATGATACATTGTAAAATTTTATCAGAGGAAATATATAGACAGAAAAGTGAAAAATCCAAAGTGCAATGTTGAATGAACTTCCATAGTAAGAGAGAAGAATGCTGCCAGCACCCTAGAAAGTTCCCTCAAGCCCCCTTCTCATCTCATTTTTGAAGAGTAGCTACTGATCTGATTTCTAACTGCACAAATGAGCTTGGTCTGCTTTTGAAATGTACATATGTGGAATCACATAGCATGGAAACTGTTTGCATCTAATTTCTTTCCCTGACTATTATGATTTTGAGGTTCATTCATGTCTGGTGCACAGCAGGGGTTTTCTTATGCTTGTTGACATAAAGTGCTCCAAAGTTTGCTTACCCATCCTATTGTTGATGGATTGTCTTTTGGTGCATGTTTGAGACTCCATTATGCATGCATCCAGAATAGAACTGCTGTGTGATAAAGCATGTAAGTATTCAGCTTAGGGAGTAAGGCCATCTAATGTGTTGATGAAAATGGTTTTCACCAACTCACATTGTTACCAACAGCGTGTGGATATTACTCCTGCTCCACGCCCTCGCTTGAAAGGTCTACAATAGTCATCAGCCATTGTGATAGGTAACTAGCAGCTGGTGTGTTTTTAATTTGAGCCCCACCTCATACATCAACTGGCCATTAAGACATTCTCTGTTCTGCAGTTCTTGTTAGTCTTCTGCCTTTTAAGTCTAAGTGTCAGGAGAACTTCATAAATTCTGAATATGAAGCCCTTGCCAGATATATAACTTGCGAATATCTCGTCTTCCTACGTGGTTTGCTGTTTCATACTCTGAAAGCTTCTTTCTGATTATTACAAGTATTAATTGTTTTAATTGGCACATATTAATTAGAAAGAATGAGTTTCATTGTGACATTTTCATACATACATATAAGATATTTTGATCATATCCACTCCCGTTATTCTCTTTTCTTCTCCTCTATCCCCTCCTCTTGATCCCTGTCCTCTTCTCAAATAGTATTTGGAAGTATTTAATTTTGATGCCATTCAATTAATCAATATTTCCTGATGAAAGCTTTTCTATATCCTACACATTTGTTTGGCTCAAACCAAACAACATACAGTGTTCAATGTATTAAGCACACAGGCAGCTGTTTTGTGACTTGTTAGGCAATTAGCAAAAAGACTGAAGTGCCTTTAGAAGAAGAGAAATAGAACCAACATTGTGTCTCAGATAGAACAGCAGCCTTGATTGGAATAGATTTAGGGCAGAAACTTACAGCAAGCAGATCAATGAGAGACTATAGCATTCACTTGTGTGTTAAATAAGGCTACAGGCTGAGACAGTAGCAGGGAGTTAGGGAAGTGAGAACAAATTATAAAAGACATTAGAAAAATTAATAGGCCAGGGTGGTGACTAAGGAAATGGAGAGATGAAATTGTGAATGAGTTCTGAGTTTCTGGCTTGAGTGATTAGTTACATAGCAATATCATTAACTAAGACCAGGCTTCTATTCTGAAGAGCAGATTAGGAGATAGTTTAATTTAGGTTAAACTGAGTTTGAAATACCTGTGGTATTTGTGTGTGCAGCTATCTTGTCCATGTTAAGTATAACAATTTGAATCACTGTGTTTTTTCTTCTATTTTGTTTCTCTTCATTTTCTATTTTAAAAAACAACATATATCGAATTAGTAATACAGAAAAAACAAAAATTCTCCTGCCTCACTCCTCTACCTGTCCTTAGTGAAGAATGTGAAATGAATGACAGCTCACTGCCCCAGAATCCTCTGCTTAATTGTCATTCCTGGTGTCCAGGCCTCTCATGCCTACTCAGGCTTCCTTCTTGGGTGATCAGATGTAGCATCCCTGGCCCAGCAGTCAGTCCTGTGTCTGTGCAGATTTTGGGGCTCGGTTATCAGTAAACCCTCTTATTTTCACACACTAGGAAGCCATGCACCGTGTTCTCTTGGTCTGGTCCGCGCCACTGGCTGGTTAATGTTCCAGCTCTTTCTAGGCCCCTGTCTTCTCTATGAAGTTGTTCCCATTTGATTCATCATCTGTACTGTCTTCAGCAGTTCCTCTTCTGGGGATTAGAATTTTCTCTTATTTGTGTAGACTTTTTAAGTAGTCAAAATAGAATATTTGCCACTATGTGGATCTCTTACTATTACTCCCCTGCCTACTATTTACAAACGCCAGTGTTGAGTGTTTAATGACTTTTATGTGGAACTCATTTCACCAATTATTTATGTTACTTGCCTGGATCCTTTAGGCATTTCGGTTTGTTACTCCATCAAGTCCTATTCCTAAAACAAAAACTGTAGACTAGACTATAAATTTAGAGAAAACTGTCCAGCATTGTTAGCACATGAGTTCTCCAGTTGCTAAGTTGAAGTTGCTACATTGAGTGGAACCAGATTTCCTGACAAAGCTGCATAGTGGAAGGAGTCAGATTCAATTAGTTCTGGGAAAATGGCAGTTCCTCAAGAGAAAACTAGTGATCTCTGTAGTCTCAGAAAATTGATTTCTTACTATAATAAAAACAAATTTATTTCTTGACACATTGAAAAATCATAGAAAAGGGGGAAAACATGGGACTCAGAGAGATGTAAATATCCCTATGTAGGAATATTTTGGTGAAAAGCATTGAGGGAACATGATAAACAGTTGTACGTTTAAGGTTGTACGTTTAAGGCTTCAACCTTCCGAGGAACGACACCTGTCACCCTGTTCCACCCCCAGAAGGTAGGTCAGCACATTTCCCTGGAGGGCTGGAGTGCCGAGAGCATCCTCCTGGCCCACTGGAATGCAGGACTGCTACCCAAGTTGCCACCCGATCCTACAGGCACCCTTCACCTGCCCTAGAGGTGGGCAGTCCTTGGCCTGCCAACTCAGCAGCCAGGCCACTATACATAACTCACACTTTTCAGAAAGAAGTATCTAGAAATCTGTCCATCTCGTCCATATTTAGCAGTTAGCTGGAATATAATTTTTCAAAATAGTTACTATCTTCTGGATTTTGCAAATACCTTTTGTAATTTCAACTTTGTCATTTCTAATTGCATTTATATGGGTCTTTTCTCTCTTTCTTTTAGTAAGTCTTGCCAGTGGTTTGTCTATTTTATTTACTCTTTCAAAGAACCAACTCCTTGCTTGATTTATTTGTTGTATAGTTTTTTTTTTGGTTTCAATTTCATTAATTTCTGCTCACATCTTTATGATTTCCCTCCTTAGTTTTGGTTTGGGGCTAGTTTGTTGTTGTTTCTCTAGTATCTCAAGACTGTTCATAAGGTTGTTTATTTGGACTTGTTCTGTTTTCCTGATGTGTGCATTAATTGCAATAAATTTTCCTCTTAGGGCTGCTTTCAACATGTCCCAAAGATTTCTTTGAGTTGTGTGGTCATTGTCATTATCTTCCAGAATTTTTTTTAACTTCTTCTTTAATTTCTTCTGTGACCTATTGGTTATTTAGGAGTATGTCATTAAGTTTCCATGAGCTTTTCCCTTTTCTGACTTTTCTTCCTTCATTGATTCTATTTTCATTGCACTGTGGTCAGATAATATGCATGGGATAACTTCTTTTTTTTGTATTTACCTTGGCCAGCCTTGTTACCCCAGAAAGAATGGCAATCATTAGGAAGTCAAACAATAACAAATGCTGATGGGACTGTGGTGAAAAGGGAACCCTTCTACACTGTTGGTGGGAATGCAAACTAGTACAACCATTATGGAACTCAGTATGGAGATTTCTCAAGAGTCTGAAAGTATAAATCCCATATGACCCAGCCATTCCCCTACTAGGTGTCTTTCCTGAAGAGCTGAAGACATCATACTACAGAGATACTTGCACAACAATGTTTATAGCAGCACAATTTGTAATAGCTAAATTCTGGAAGCAACCTGTATACCCATCAATAGATACCTGGATAAACAAACTGTGGTATCCACACACAATGGAATACTATTCAGCTATAAAGAATGACAAACTAGAATCATTTATAAGAAAATGGATGGACCTGGAAAATATAATGTTGAGTGAAATAAACCAGACCCGCAAGCTGGAATACTGTATGGTACCCCTCACTGGAGTGAGGCAAAATACAAACAAAAGAAAAGGGTAAAGAATGGATACAAAAAGGCAAAGTGTTAGACACAGGCTAATAGACAAAGAGTTCAAGGAAACCAGAAGAGTGCAAAGGGGGAAGGAAATGGGAATCCAGAGGAGTAGTGATATCTTAAAAATAAGAACCTAATAACCCAAATTTAAATCAGTGACATGTATACTGGGTGCTATAGTAACTTTATGTAGTTATGACTTACTGCTTCATTTATGTGGTTGTTTACATTGATCATGTCATAAGCAAAAGGCACAATGTATTATGGTCTGTAAACTTGTGTAATGGCCTTTAAGTTTGTGTAATTTTGGATAAAATGTAATAAAAATCTATTTTAAAAAAGTAAAATTCTAAAATTCTTCTAAAGGGCTGTTATTTTTAGTTGTGTGAGGACATAATCCATTATTGTACTATACTAAGAAACACTACAGATAGATGCTTAGACCAACTGATCTGGCAATACACTTTCTCATTTTCCTCCCCCAACTTTTACTTTTTTTATCATCAGCATTTTTATTTTTCATTCATATGTTTCAATGAACAGTAACAAGAGCTTTGAAACAGGAAAGCTTTAGGCTTCCCCCTAAACCTCTCCCTCCTGTAAGAAACACTCCCCCCCAGTGCTCCCCTTTGTGCCTCAGAACAAAGCCAGTACCACACCTCCAGTGGGCCTGTTCTCGAGGGATGCTTTAGCAGTTCAGTCTGGTCAGAGGCAACGTTAGCCTTCTGACCCTTGTACTGCACAGCTATCGGGACGGACTGAGAAACGGAGGTGGGCAGACCTGAAGACTGGATCGAGAGAAGGAAGAAAGAGAGACAAAAACATAGACTGTGACTCAAAGAGCATAAACTGTTTGGTTTGGCTGGCAGACATGGCAACTCCCCAGCAGGAAATGTCAGCTTATTAAAGCCTTCATATGGCATCATCAGACGACAGCCATCAGCCCCCTTGGCAAGATTCCCAAGATCACACTAAGGGGGGAAAAATAATACAAACTGATATGAATGTCTAGATTTCCCTTCTAAGTCAGGAGAGTTTACTAGGCTGGATGGCTTGGCAAGCTGTTAACTGCATTAATTTGATTGCTTTGGCAAGGATAAGAGGATGCAAAAGGAGATCTCCTAACTCTAGGGCCACCTCTGAATTCCAGGGATCACTGTTGGCTGACATTATTGATGAGACGAGGGTAGACTGGGTTGGAAATTGCACAAACATCACCAAAAGTAACCTGTACTGGTCGACATGACCCATGTGTAGGAATAAGAGAGAGGTACTTCTGTGGGAGCCAGACAGGAGCCACCATGGACCTACGGCTCTATGGGTTGGGTTTCCACAAAAATTCATTCATCAGGCTTGTCACACTTGTGAATGTATCACTTGTGTTAGCATCCCCTGTAGTGAATCAGTTTGCTCTAAGAACTCCTGGCTAACAACCTTTCCTGTGAAGGAATAGATTCTACATTTCTAAAGTCCAGAGTCTATTGAACTATTTTTGTATTAACAGAATTTTAGTTTCCTCTTTCCCAGGGAGCAGCAGAAGAAGACCATTACCTCTGATACTAGTTATAGGGCCCCGTGGTGTCTCATCCCCCAAAAGGAAGCATACATTGACAAAGCAATGCATCTGTAAGCTGCATGAAGCTATTGACTTGTCTGCCTACTTTTGTTTCTCTTGGCACACTTGATTCGCAGTTTCACTAACCAGTTTCTACAGCCTCTGAAGTCTTGCTGCTATTGAAACCCACAGCTAAACATGAAATCAAAGAGCAAACAGACATCAATACAATCTGTCTTCACTACAAATTTTTACGATATCCTCCAAACAACTTCCTCACTCATCGCGAAACACGTGGCACCAAGACGGCAGACACAGAGTCATTCACCATTGGAAAGCTTGACTTTGCCTCCCCACATCCCCAGTGGCATTCTTTAGTCCTCCTGGCTTCTGTCCCATTTAATCTCAACATCCTTAAGAATCTAGGTCAGGCAGATTTAAGTATCCAGAAATTCCACGGGGATTTGCTAGAAGCAGGTAGGAGGAAAGGGTGGGTATCTGGGGCTAAGCAGGGATTTATAGCCTCAATTTTACCCAACGCGCTAGCAGGGACCTGCTGAGCCATACTGAATGGTGGCACAACTGTGAATTTCCCAAACAGGTAACATTCTATGGAGATTTGGTTATTGCTTTAAAACATATCCTAGATGCTAGACTACTCCGGACAATACAGTTTTATCCTTCAAGGGAAATATACTTACTTTATTTAGCACACGCCCACTTGTCTAAGGCTGCTTTCTCAGTGTTATCTTGATGGCTACCATTTTAACTTTACACAAATACCCACCGTCCTTATTTGTTTATATACAGTGGGTGGTGAGTTAAGGATAGAGGATGTGTTAAAATGGGTGATTATTTAATGGTATGAGTCATATTCATTGTTTTTCAATCAGCCAACAGTATTTATGTGACTCATACTATACATGCAAGTCCCTATGCGCAGAAGAAAAGAAGGCAAATTAAGAAATATCTGAGTAACTTTTCCAGGCACTATGTAAGGAAAAAATTAAATATATTTTCCCTTAATAAGCCAAACTATGCAACTGAAGATTAAAACTGTTATAACACTGGATCAATATTACTGATTTTTCCTTTTGCCTCAGTCTCCTCAAGCAGCTGGAAGTGTTCCTCACTCATTTGCTGGGGAGGTTTAATAAAACCTGGACTCAACAGTGATTTGCACTGCAAAAAGTATGTCAAAAACTCCTCGGACTAGTATGAGAAAAGGATCCAGTCATGCAGGGAAGTCCACATATTAGAGTGCATTTGGCCCATGTGATCCCCCTGCAAGTGTTTCCCTTGACTATTTCCCTTTAAGAAGGCTCTGAACAATGTCTTTCAAGACATTGAGAAATAATTTTTTAAGAGATGTACTGTTATCTATTTTATATGTGTGTATGCGTGTCTATGTGAATATTTTCTATTCAGACATGAATCCAACTGCAGTTGTCTAAAGAATGCCTTTTTATCTAAAAATACTGTACATTCAACTTGTAGTAAACAACTAGACCCACTATCATATCACAGGATGTGACCCAGTTTATAATTCAACGAGAAAAAGCAGTATTATAGAAAACTACCTCTGTCTTTAAGAACTGATGAAGTTTCTCTTAATAACATTTAATGGGTCTTAACATTTTCACTATAAAACAAAAAACTTGGGGCTGGGGGTTTAGCTCAGTGATTAGAGTGCTTGCCTTGCAAGCACAAGGGCCTGAGTTCGATCCCCGGCACCACACACACACAAAAAAAAGCTTAATTTATTTTTATTTTACAAACTATTAAAAATTGGAGGAATTCCCATTACAACAATTTCCAAAATATTAAAAAGAATGGATAGCTAGCCAAATAACCAATTTCCAATGGAAAAATTAAGCAATACCTGTTTTACAAGACAAACATTTGGACACTAAAATTCTAAATGAATTTGTTGGAGTAATAAGATATTCGAGCATAAAAATGAGTTTTCTGGTGTGTGCGTGCATGTGTGTTTTGAATCTTGTCTCAAAACACTTAAAACTCACTTTCACTCTATTGTCCCTAGAATTCATTAGTAGGATGCCCCATTAACACGTCCTGATTCCACACCTCCATGCTTCAAAAGCTGACAACACGTGGATCACTCACATCCAAAGTCCTTGTCGCATGCAAACTCTTCCCATAATTTTGAACCTTGCACTTACATCGGTTTTTACCACTCCACTTTATCTAATGCATCACCACATTTCTCCTATAAACTGTAGTATTTTTAGATCATCACACAGCATGTTACTATTTCATGTTTCTGTGAACCACATGAGTGAATTCCTACACAGTATATTGGAATCTCACTCTTTGGCTGTTTAATCGACATGGTCTTCTCCAAATTTACTTCCCATCATTGCATCCTTGTAATTATCTAGAGCTCTGGGAAAGTAAATTAAACTCCTCTGCTGGATCTTCAAGGAAATCCAATGATTTGTTCTGTTTTCCTTTAATATGATCTCTTTCTTTGATCAAGAAAATGTGTCTGTTGTTTCTTACAATATCTGTGAGTCTTTGAGTGTTTATATTCTTGTTCTTCCTTGATTCTATCTGAACACTGTTTCTCCTTGACTTGAATCTACTTAACTTGTTTTCCTCTTTCTAACTTGGGACGGCATTTGTGTATCCCTGATATCTGCTGTGTGCATCTGAGTTTGTGATACACATGTGGAAGTATACCTAGGCCTTTATATAGGTGAGCTGTTTGTGTCTTCAACGTGAGATCAGTACTTTCCTAAGAACAGATGTCTCCTATTTATTTCTGGACACTCTCATAATGTTTAAAATGGAAAAAAAAAATCAAACCTCACTATGCCACCCTAAGAATTATTAACTCTGGTATTTAATGCAAAGCCCAAGGACTCCACAGAGTTAATATAGATGGGATTCAGAAAATAGATATCACCCTTGCCAAGATTATATTCTGCAACAAAAATGTTAGGAGTCACTGATTTATTCCAACAATAGCTTTACAGAAGAAGAACCTAAATCTAAGGTTAGAAAACAAACTGCCTTGAAGTGAATAGACTTTGGAATCCTGTTCTTTTCAATTTGTAAATTCAACTTTACATACCCTTGGGGATATAAAATTCCACATAAACTCTTCAAAATCTATCTCCTTGCCTGTAGGCAGACTTTGTCACAAGGATCCCAGAAGATGCAACCCACGGTACCATTAAAGATCTCCCGGGAAAAGAGCTTCCTTCAGTTTACTCTCACATAAACACAAAACCAGCCTTTTACAAAAGCAGTACATTACATCATTACTCTTTCTTTTATTCTGAAATACACACACACACACACACACACAACCAGAGCCTTTTGTTTAGGAGATGATCAAATAAAAGTATAATTTACCTTATACCCTCTATAAAATATTATTTCCCCTTAAATTTTATTCGAATATAAAAATTTAAAAAACAATACAAATTATTTTTGTGTTTTCATTACATTAAAACTCAGATTACTAAAGTCACAGTCATCCATCATGTATGTACTATTAACACGGTATGTTTATTCTTTCTTTGTGGTGTTGTAATTGGAAATGCAAATTAATGCCTTGGCCTTTGCTTATTGAGAAATAACAGTAGGAAAGTTTCTGGGCAAATCCCAGCATCGCTAAGCCATCTCAGGACTGCAGAAGCCATTCATGGAGTAGGTGGAGATGGAGTACATTTATAATTCAGGTTCAATGCCACCTAGTGTTCGGAAATCTACATTTTTCTGAGTCCCCAAGGAAGTTTACTTTTGCTCGTCAGCAAAGGGAAGTATTCTGTGTGATCTGGACTTCCTCGGTTCATGTGAAACTATTTCAAATCATTCCTGTTTCCATCTCCAAATGTCTGTGGCACTAAGAAACAACAGAAAAGATTGCAAATGATCGACAGGATTCCCAAACCAGTCTCCCAATAGTATGATTCATCAAAATAATGTTTTACCAAATAGGTGGCTACTTGTGGGTACATTTATGTACCAAATCAAAAGGGCTGAGTCTAAAAACTGCAAACTGTTTTTGTTTTTCTTCAGCATGAATTATTATTTATACTGTCGGGGGTAAAAATGAACACATCAAGCAAGTGTGATCCTCGTGCACACGGCTAAAGTAAAAAAAAATAGACCATTTAAAAGCAATTGGAAAATAAGGTCTGAGAGAGATGGTTCAAACAAATCTAGCTACTGTTTGGAAATAATCCAGATGACTGTGTGAGAATTAGAAAGTCCAAAAGGAGAATTCAAGTTTGACCTGTAATAATTTTGGGAAAGGACATAGAGCAAGCTGACAGTGTCCCTGTCAGAAAGGATTGTTGAAATGTGGATGTAGGACCAGGAAGTTGAATAAGAGAGTTGGCATGGATAGGGGGTTGAAAATAAAATCACGTTCCCCTTCAGCAGGTTTCACACGCAACAGAAAAGGTATGTGAATAAAAATAAAGCATGCTTGTTCCTTTCCAAGAGGAGACTCTTCTTTGAGATCTCAGCCACCTGACTTCCTGAAGTCTCAACTTCCCTAGGAAATTGTGCGAGGTCTGCATTGTTGCATCTTGGAAGACTGTTTATACTCTGAAAACACTGTGACTGAATGGTGCCTGAGCAATAAAGACTGAGTAGACAATCAGTCACACGTCACTGCTCTTTTTCCAGGAGTTTTTCTCTCGGGGGGGTGGTGGAAAAATAGACATGTTCCTTTTTCAGTGACACTATGATAGAGTGAAGTGGTTGACTGGACATAAGAACTATACTTCTTTTAGCCATATGTCATCCTTATTATTTCAATGTGCCTTCTGCATGGGGGTGGGGGCTGATCTGAAAAAGAGTCAGAAAGTGTTAGCATGAAGAGTCAGTCTGTATTGAGAGCACCCTCTCCAGTCTTTGTTGTGCAAGAGGTGAGAAGTCTTTTCCAAAAGAAGGGAAAAAGTCAAAAGGCTTTTTTTTTTCTTTTGCAAGCATTAGTCTCCCACCAAGTTGTATAGAATATTAGTAGCAAAGGAGAAGTGTGGGGATGGGGAAGGGAAAGGGAGGGAGGTAATAACACTTTTTTGCATATTGGCAAACACACAGAATTACCAAAACAGGAAAGTATTGATTATTTTGGGACTTGAAAGTCAAAGGTCATTTTTTTATACTGAAGTACAATTTGTTAGTCAAATTTGTCGGAGTGTTTCTGAGGTCTTTACTGGTCTGTATGCATCAATTATCTGAGTGTAACATCTAGAAACTACCTCTTTGAATTTTAGTAGACTACATAACATGAAAGAGTGGGTAAGGCCTTAAAACTTACAATCATATTCACTAATGAAGTTTATTTCCATGTGCTATCTATAAATTCAGTAGAAAGAAAGTGATTTGACAAAACTTTGCACACAGGTGAACTTTTCGTACTTTGTTAAAGCTCTGGTGATACAAAAGGTAAATTAGAACATATTCTACCTGCTCCTTTATTTTGCTTTTTATTCACTAAAATTGAAATAAATGATTTGCTAATAATGAAACACATTTTTGAAAAAAGTTTACTTGTAAGTTTGACATTCATCAGTTAAATACACTTTTGTTTCTTGTCTTTAGGTATAATGTCTATAGAGAAAAGAAATGGAATTTATTATAGTTAAATAGAATAAAGGAAATTTTAAACCTTCAACATAAAATAACCTAAAAACTAAAATGAAGAAAAGTGAAGAAAGTGATTAGAATGATGCTTAAAAGACAAAAATGGTAGAAAGAATAAAAGAAATGATGCTTTCATGGCTTCGCTTAGTGAATTTACGCTCCTGTAATCACAAGATTTACCACAAAAATAGTAAGATAGATACAAAACTATCTATGAACATAATACCTTACTCAGGAGCCTTTAAGATATCTTACAACCAAAGAGTGTAAAAGTCCTTTCCTTATCTTACAAGTCATTAAAAGAAAAATGATATACATGAAAAATGCCTCAGTCATAGTTCTTTTTTGTTTAGTGTCTTAAATTCATAAAAGCCTGAGTTAAAGCTTAATAAACCCAAAATCCTTCATTTTTTTCTCTCTATATATACAGCTCCTTCCAGTCATTCTTTTGTGTTAAAATTCAATTTCAAGTCACAGATGTTTTATTCCCCACAGTATCTGTATTAGTTACTTTTGTATCACTGGGACAAAATATCCGGTACTGAAACTTAGAGGAGGAGAGATATATTTGGCTCATGGTTCCAGACAGTTTAGTCCATGGGTTAGCTGGCTCCAAGGCAGAAACAGCGTGTTGAAGGGGAATGGCAGGGGAAAGCTGTTCAACCCATGGCTGCCAGGAGGCAGACAGAGAGAAAGAACCAAGAGTCATGTCACCTTTTCCAACAAGATCCCACCTCACGATAGCACATTCAACTATAAACTCTTAATAGGTTAATCCACTGACAACTGTAGCACACTCATGATCCAAACACCTTCCAACAGCCCCACCCCTGAACACATGAGATTTGGGGGTGGTGGTTTAGATCTAAACCCTAACACTAAGCAAAAACTTTAATGAGATACAGTGCTTCAGCATGCAGGAAAATTGACATATAGAATGTCAAAAAAGGATTGTCCCAGGTGGCTTCCATCAGAAGTCTTAGAATTGAAAATGGTGTGCTAATAGAAGTGTTAATTTAATCAGATAGCTATTCTGTTCTGAAAATCACTGATTAGGAATGATTTACTATCTAATTAACTCAATGAGGCATTCACCATATACGTACACTTGTTTCTTAACACAGGTGGGGCAGGAATCTCTGTATGTATTCTATTGCCATTTATCAAAATAACCATAGGAAATTATTTTAATAGACTTGGATTAATAGCTTTTTAAACATGATCCTCATGGGAGCTATTCAAACAAAACCAATGACTTAACCGTCTTCCACATTGTTTTAATTACTGGTTTTGAATTTAAAGAAAAAGTAAGATTATTTAAAGCTATGTTTACAGTTTTTCCCTAACAATATTTTTTCTCTTTCTTTATTTCTAAGAGGCATGAAATAAATTTCTGCTTTGGGGGAAAATCAAGTCATTTATTTTTCTCTAAATCAACAATTTTAATGACTGTCCTTAGAGTACACTTGATTGCTCAGAACCAGAATAATATTTAATAGGGAAATTAAAGTACAAAAGCAGCCTAGCATATGGTTCTCACTTACGGAACTTAAAATTTATTTTAGAATCTATGTCTACTTTTATGAAAACATTTTTTGGCTAAAAAGTACACATTACATGATTTTTTAAATAGGCTTCAAAATTTAAAACAAAACAAAATACAAAATAAGAAAGGAATAAATTCCATGTTTAGATAAAGAGTATCTAAAGAGATCTGGAAAATCTTTAATGAAACTGACCCCTATGGAGACAAAAAGCAAATAATATATAAAATCAGATATGACAGAGCACATTTTCATATCATTTTAGGATTAGAAGGGATTATTGAACCCTAATTGACCTATAAGTCACCTATAAGGTGTCATGCTTAAAGACTGAAGACCAAAAGCTGTTTTATCAAGTGTGTGTTTGTGTGTGTGTGTGTGTGTGAGAGAGAGAGAAAGAGAAATAGAATGGTGAGTGAATGCTAATTATATCTCAATGATTCTTCTGAGCACTTTATTTAACCAGTACAAAATTCTATGAAGCAAATCATATTTTCAATCTGATTTTATGTTTGAAGCAACAAAGTTCAGAAGTGTTAAGAGGTTGTACATTTCACACAGTAAAAGTCAAAGCCAATATATGCACCACAGTAGCTTCACTCCAAAGCCCACTGTTTAATAATATGATATTGTAGGGCCACACAGCATGGTGTGAGGGTGTCAACTCTGGGTCAAGCTTACCTATGTTTGTACCTTTGTCCTACTCTTGCCTTGTTTTGAGTCTTGGAACTTGTCACTTAAAATCGCTAAGCCTCAGTTTCTTTGTGGACAAAATGGGAAAAAATTGACATCTAATTTATTAGATTGTGAAATGAATTATATATAAAATAATATTACCTACCTTAATATTCAGAATATGTTACTAGTAGAGGTAGTCAGAATACGATTCTAAATATTTGTCAAATAATTATATGTTCCATGTATAAAGAGATTAATGTAAAATGGAGTTTGTTCCTAAAGGGTACAATGTCTCTGCAGTTCACTGTGCCCCAGAATTTGTGCTATTGTTTCTCATTGCCAATATGTGTATCTTGATTTATAGAAGACTATTCACTGTGTCACACTCAGCTGTATCACTTGGTAAGCCCGGCTGTGTTCATTTGGGTTTAATGGTAAACAGTGTCCTCACAATCCTTAGGGAAGTTCAGCTTTCATCTGTGAGCACAAGAAGACAATCATCGTTCTGAGAGAAGTTTTGTGTCTCTCGGTCTCATCCAATGAGAGCTAAGAGTTCCATTTTCATTCTCTTCTATAGAATTAATGCAGAAGCTCTACCCCGCTAAGTCATATGCTCCATTCATTCTAATGGCCATACCTCATCCGGGCCTCATTCAGAAGGGTTCCCGGCGGTAACTGCAACTCTGCCCCAACCCGGCTCACCACTACTGGTTACTTCACCCTGTCACGGAGCCAAGAGCCAAAGCCTTTCTTCATGGTATATTCTCCTTCAGAGTCCCCTAAACCCAGGCTTTGAGGTTTATTTTGCATCCTAGGAACACAGTTAATGAAATGGTTATGCTAACAAAGCATCTCTGTAAGGGCATTTGAAGGAAATTGTAAGGTATTTTTTTCTAACTCTACTGATTGTGGGAAAAAGAAAAACAAACAAAAACCAATTGCCCATTATATGATCACTTTAAGATAATGACCATTTAAATGGGTGCATGAAAGATCCTAGTCCTTTTTCTATGGCGTAAACTTAGATTTACGTATAAGGAAATGTAGTATATATACCACTATCAAGATACAATGAACGCTTGCTCTCCACCTGTCTTTGCTATGTCTGTGTGTTAGTGTATCCACCCAAAGAGGAATAAGGTTAGCAAGAGTTGGTTTATTTTTGTTCCCAAAAATGTTAGTGATAACTCTGCTAAAATTGATGAAAAACAAGTGTAGCCAAGATAACCATAAAAAAATCAAAGCAGGCTGATAAAAATCTGGAAAAAAAGCCATTGTCTTTTAGATTACTTTCATCTTATTTTCAAGTTCTTGCTG
The DNA here is from genome assembly GCA_004026905.1 of Hystrix cristata. Lineage (NCBI taxonomy): Eukaryota > Metazoa > Chordata > Mammalia > Rodentia > Hystricidae > Hystrix > Hystrix cristata. The sequence continues at coordinate 15,328 of PVJO010009433.1, forward strand.
TAATTTAGACAAACTAATATTAGAAATCTCAGGTGATGAATTCATTCATTCAGAATTTTGTTCATTTGGCAAACAGTTATTGAGCACATCAGTTACATAAGGGGATAGGTCCTAGGGACCAACAACAAAGAAAGTGCTCTAAGTCCCAACCCTCTTTCCTGTGCAAAGGATAAACAATAAACAATAAACATATAAATACATAAATATACCATGCATCTACTGTGATGAATAGGGGCAGTGATAGAGTGCTGTTTAGAAACAATGGTCAGCAAGCTCTTGAAGGAAGAGAGGAGCCACCCATGTGCCTGTGGGGGAGGAAACACTAAACACAAGGAGTGAGGGCTGAGAGATTGCTGGGCCTTTCAGCAATCCAGAGAGCCAAATGGAGAATAGGCCACAGGCAAGAGTGTGGAATGTGCAATCAGAGACCAAGACGCAGGCTCAGATTCTATACAATGTGGCAGAGCAGAGAGAAGGATTTCACTATTATTCTGCAGATGTGCAAGTCATTGGATAGTTTCAGCAGAGTAGACAAATCTGATCTTTCAAATAATCACATTAACTTCTGGGTAGAGAAGAAAAAAATGTGAAGGTCAGAAAGCTGGGTAGGAGTTTCATTCTTTTTTGACTAAAGAGGTAGAGATGAATGGCTGAGGAATGGGTGAATTATGCATTATCTTGGAGGTTTGCTGAAGCACAAGATTTAACCACTATTTGAAAGTTTTGGGACCTATGTCAAGTAGAATAAAAATTTGTATTTTATTATGATTAATCAAGAATGATAACACAGAGGATATCTTCTACAACTCTCATGGTTACATCTAAAATATACCCCGAATGTTTAATGTTCAGAGGTGGAGGTTTGGGAAGTCTATTGGATCAGGGGATCGCTATTTTCATCCACTGATGAGTTTAGCACTGAATGTGCTGATGGGGCTAGCACTTGGTGGGTCCCTGGAGCACGCCCTGGAAGGTTGTATTCTTGTCTCTGACTCTTCCTGCTCTCTCTGCTTCCAGGATGGATGCCATGGATCAGTGGCTTTCCTCTGGAAAGTTCTTTCCCCACCCTCTTTCTGCCTTGGAGCCAGCCCACAGTGGACTGAACCCTCTAAAGCCAGGAGTCAAATAACGTCGTTTAAGTTTAGGGTGACAGATATTTTGTCCCAGAGATGGAAAAGCTGACTAATACAATGTCACAAGATGGATATAATAAAACTTAAAATTTTAAAAGAGATATATCTTTTTTTAAGATTATAAGACAAGAGTGAATTGTTTTTATTGGTCAACCAATTCTCGAACCTAATTTTAGTAGGTAAAGAGGTGATATTTTGTTGGGCAAATATTATATGACTTCAAAATGAATGTGTTACTCCTTTTCATAGCTATGAAAAATACCAGCGAAAATCAACTTAAAGGAGGAAAGGTTTATTTTGGCTTACAGTTTCAGAGGTTTCATTCCATAGTCTGCTGGCTCCAGGGGAGACACATGATAGCCGAAGGCTGTGGCAGAGGAACTATCCAACTCATGGCAGCCACAAAACAGAGACAGGGAAAGAGCAGGAGTGAAAAGGACAAGACACAGTACAACAACAGGCGATAGCATGCCCCATGACCACGTCTCTTCAACTAGACTCCACTGACTAAGTGTCTATCACCTCCCAACAATGCCAACAAATCATGATGCCCTCAATGATCCATCCACTGATGAAATTAGAGCCCTCGTGATCCAATCACATTCCAAAGCCTCAACTCTGAACACATGATATTTTGGAAAGACATTTTGTTTCCAAACTGTAAAAATGAGCTTTATCCATCATGACAGTGTTTTCCTACTTCATCTTTTTTGTCAAATTTATCTCATCTCATATAATGAAAAATATCACAAAGCAAACACACTTTTCCTTCAATCCTGGATGCTGCCTTAGTTAGCTGTTGTTGAAAAGTTATAACATTTTTTAATAACACTCCTCAAACCCTTTTTACCCTTCTGGTGATCCAAATTTCACTATAATCAGGGCAGAAATGTTCTCTAAAATTCTATTTCTGTAAGGGTCTAAACTGAATTCCACCCAGATTTTTTTAAGTCTACACATTCAAGGCCTTCTGTCTCCTATGGGAAGATTTGCAAAGGTAACTGGAAAACTATTTGAGAAAGGAATAGAAAGCACAGTGGCATGCAAAGGACAGTAAGCAATAACTTCAGTAATTCCCTGAAAATTCCTGAAGACTTGGAGCCCCCCAGACAGGACTGGGGCCCTGTGAAGTTATTGGGGAACAGAAGCACAGCCCCATCTGAAAAAGCCAGAAATGATCATGACCTTCTGGGAGATAATGGCCCGTATTATTGCTCTTCCCCACTTTTCTCATAGTATTATTTATTGCCAAGTAAGTTTCAGATATTCGCTTACATCAAACTTAAATCTGAAGGAAATAAAAGTTCTGTCATCACTGTGATATTTATGTCCATGTGGACAATGGCTGAAACATTGGCCTCTAGGATAAACTTGATTCAACCACAGGGAGCAATACTGAAACCGATCCACTGAGAAACATATTCCTGTATAAATTGTTTTTGTTGTATTCATTTCCACTCAAGCTGCCATGACTTAATAGCTGTAACAGACTCATGATATCACGTTGTTTCCAAGAATTGCTTCTCTTGAAGGTTTGCAGCACACAACTAAAATATTGAGTGTGTGAGAGTCATGCTTGAGCTACAAAAAGCAGAAGGGAATTAGCATCAACACCAGTATCTTGGCTCAGTGTCTGAATGTTATCCTTTGACAGTGGCAGCTCATTAAACAATTTTTAAATGAGACATTTTCCCACCACAAGGAAAACATTCATTTATAGGGTCTTTACAACCTGGGATTTAAGGTTTTAAAAGAAAATTTTCTGTCTGTACCACAGATTATCTAAAGGCATTGGAGAGACCTGCCAATACAATTGGCTTGAGGTTGGAAGGTTTGAAACTGCTGTTAAGTAAAAATGGTGTCTAAGAACAAATGAGTCATAGACAAAAGGCCAAACCATCTCATTCTGAAGAAAGTAGGAAATGGCAAAGAGCAAAGATTGCATGAGAAATATGAGGGAAAGGTAAACAAAGGAAGTATTATGCTATTCTCATTAACTTTGGCTATTTTTAAGAGAATCTTAGACATATCAGTTATACTTCAACAGTAGGATTCAAGTATTTTGAGAGGCAGACTAAGTTTCCATGGCTTTCCATTTAACTGGTGAACACATTTTATAAGGAAACATATTAACAAATGTTCTGCTGTTACTATGAAACCTAAAATGTAGTCCCCTTAGTTAAAGCATAGTTTTCCAACAGCAGTTCCACTGACACTTTGGGCTGGACAATTTTTTACGGGTACAGGGTAGGGAGTTATAACTGTGAATCCTAAGATGTTCAGGAGCATTCCTGGCTTCTGTCACCTAGGTGCCGGTACTTTCCCTCCATTTGTGACAATTTTAAATATCTCCAGACATTGTCAGATATGGTCTAATATATAAATTCACCCCAAATAAGAATCACTAATGCAAGTCAATATGATAAAAATTTCTCATGCATCTATATATGCATTGTGTATGCTTATTTAATTTCACCTCTTAACAAATTTTAAGACCTCATAGCTTAATGCAATTAACTTGTAATGTACTCAGTAATGTTTGTTATCACAAGCAAAATATCTAGATCATGCAGTTAAATAAAGGAGCAACTCTGTTCTGAGCAAATGGAATTTAACAAATGATCTCTACTCAAGTACTTAAAGTCAAGTACTTGAGTACTTGCATAGACTCACACAAGCTCCAAATAACTATCACCCAAGAGGCCTGAGGAAGCACTTCCAGAGAGGGAAAATCAATGTCTAATGATAAAAGGAAGGGGCTGCTGTGACAGCAATGAACAGTAACACTGAGTGAAAGCCCTAGAGAGAAAAAATAACAGAACTGTTAAATCAATGGATGGGATGGTAGCAGGGGTCACCCATCTGCCCAATGAAATCTTCCTCTTAGAATGTAATGAGGAAAGAACAGGTTTAATACAACTTCAAGGTTTCGACCAAATCATATATGCATGATTTTCTAAAGATATTGTGATACCTAAAACAACAAAAGAGTTAGGAAGAATTTCTGCAAGAAAACCTGATGATTACACACATGATTTCTGACATAAACTTCCAGGAAATTCCTGTGGGGATTAAAGATCTTTGTCCTTCTGAGAGAACTCTCCATAGATCAAGAATCCTCAATATAATGTCAGTGTAAGCGTAATTTGGATAATATTTTCAGAAAGAATGTTAGAGCATAAAAAAATTATACGGAAGATTCGTTACTCTTTCTGTGCTGGCTTGAATGTGTCTCCCCCCTCCCAAAATTCACTTGTGGCCAGGATGATATTACTAAGAGGTGAGAACTTCATTAGGTTACGAGGGCTTCTCTCTCAAGGATGGGATTAAGGGCCTTATAAAAGAGGCCTTCTGCAGCATTTGTTTTCTTGCCCTTTTGTGTTCTACCATGTGAGGGCACAGTGTTTCTTCACTCTGAAGGATGGACCAATAAGGCACCATGTTGGAAGCAGAGGGCAGCTTTCAGCAGACGAACCTCCTGACACCATGATCTGAGGCACTTCAGCCTCCAGAAGAAAGAGAAATTTATCTTCTTTAGAAGTTATCGGTCTGTGATATTCCATTATAACAGCCTAAACAAACCAAAACATTAGTCCAATAGTCTTACTCCTTCAAAGTCAAGGGTATGAGGAGCTACCCTACACACAAAAGTACCTAAGAAGACTTATTCCCACAGATAGACTTAAACTGGACTCATACACTCCATAAATTCTGGGAGGCTGTGGTAAGCCCTGCATAGCAGAAACCACTAACTCAGATCAAATAATCCCTTCAAGTACAATTGCATCCCTTGACCAAGATCTAATTGTTAGAGATTTTCTACCCACCCATTCCCAGCCATTAATCTTTGACATGACTGAACTAAACCAAATGGCAGTCAAAAGAAAATGTTTCTCAGATTCACAGAGGACTTTTATGAAGAAATTTTGTGGCTGGGTGTCAGATGGATGAATCTAAGAATAAATAAAAAGCCTCTACCTACAGAGTAGATGGAATCTTTGTTGAGTTTAGAAATAAAACATCAAATAAAAATATTGAAATGTGGTTTTCTTACCACTCTGGAAAGATAAAGGTTGTAGGATGATCGACTTAAAAGGACAGCCCGTGGATGGCCCACCTACTGCAATGTCAAGTAGGGCACCCAAGATTCACTGTGATGAGGAAGGATGGAAAGCAGTGGGGGATAATCTTTATGCAGACTCCATATTAGGATTTCAAAGGCTTTTGAGCCATCTTTTTGGGACCTCAGTTTCCTCATCTGAATAAAGAGGATGGAAGACTTAATTCCCAAAGTATGTTTCATAGAATTTTACTTCCAAGAGAAGTTCGATGAAAAAAAGTGTTCTTGGGCAGATATACAGGTACTACATCCTTTACAACCTTCTTGCAGATTTAAGAAGCACATTTACAGTAGTACAGATATACAGGGTTATAGCAAGAGAATGTGCCTAATTCATATACCCCAAGATTTTCCAATTTTTGTTTTGGCTGTAAAATCTTTTATTTTCTCATAATATGCATTTCAGATCTCTGAATGATGTAGATTCCATTTTGCCTAACATCCTTTCAAGATCTAACATATTAAAAATGTAAGATTCAGAAGTTTATCAAGAAGTATTCGTTTGTAATCTGTTCGGACACAGCAAGCACATCGCCCATTCCAGACATGCTCGTGTCTCGTCTTGAGTATGTAGTGCTTCAGGCTTGAAACTAGGTACTGAGAGTAAAATAAGCAAATTTTATGTCCAGTTGAATCATAATGAAAAATGATGAAATAATAATGCAGCATATGTCTGAGGAAATCTGCACAAAAGACTATGCCTCCTGTTGCCAGAAGTAAGGTGGCCAAACCCCGATTCTGTGGTCTGCAGCCCTGTAGGCTCTCTGTATACTTCTCCAGTGGTCCCAGGCTTTCCATCTTTGTGCTTTGCAACTCACAAGTTTTAAGGAGAACAGACACGTTTTACTTTTGTTAGCTTTTCTTACAGATAACTAACATGTAGTTTAAAACATATACACTTATATCTAAGCACAGAATACACATAAAGTATATAAACACTTCAAACTACATAAATGTAATACCCTTCAGCTAACACCAGTATACAGCCAGAGAGCCAGAGCTAATACTGTGTAATACTCTTCAAAAATATGTAATACCCTTCAAATAATGCTAATATACAGCCAAAGCTAATACTGTGTAAGAGCATCAGATAATGTTGCACTCTTACACATTCCATGGTCATTCATCCACCCAAGTATAGCCAGATTACACTCATTTACTTAAAAGCTACTTGACTAAGTTCACACTATATGCAATTAAGACACAGACTCAGTACTTTCCAAATATAAGTGTCTTACTTTGAACCACTTCTCCTCAGGGAAGTCTGCCTGATCAAAACTTGGCTCCAGCTCAGCACCTACTGGCCATGGCCGCCTTTCCACCCACAGCCCTCTGCTGGAGGGTACCAAAAGCAAGTCTGTTCCTGTCCAATGCACAGTCCTAGTGATCAGTCAGCACTGAGACCTATTTTCAGCTTTTTTAAGAGAAAAATATTCAGGGTTGAATTTTTTTCAATTCCTGCCAAAGCCTAGTCTTCTTTGCAGACTCACTTTTATGTACAAATAAACTCTGAGGTAAGTAGTGCTCTTTAATATTAGCATTTAGTATTAAATTCTATTTAATATTAGCATTTTGCAGTTGATAAAAACAATTGTATGTCTTTTCTTGATCCTAAAATACTGTGATATAAGAAGGCAATTATTGATATCATTCTAAATACAGACAATTACAGCTAAATAGATAAAGACACATATAATAATACACAAATTACATTTAGGAAGCAAAGACACAAACCTAAACTACTATGTGTCATGAAACTCAGTACAGCGCTACCATACGATTATATTTAGAACTTCCAAGAATTGTGGAAACCTGCTTTGAATAATAACTTTTGTTTTCCTCTCTATTGTTTAACGAATAAATTTCTAAGGAAATTCCAAGGCAGTTTGTTAGAATTTATTGTCTCACAAGTTGACCATTTCCACCACAGTTACTTTCCGGATGAATGAATATTTTATTAATACATGATGAATACCCTGAATTTGGAAAATAGAGACATAAACTGGAGACCAAATTTTCTGAGTATCACATAATCAAAGCCGTAGATACTTCCCTTGCCTAGGACTGTCATCCAGCCCACCAACTTCACTCCGTTCTCCATCTGTGTGACTGTTATTTATAAGAAACTTTGGAAGAATAACTTGACTTCTGAGGATAATCAAACAAGAATCTGAAGGAGAACTCAAAAAGAATCACTGTAGTCTTCCCTATCCCTCCCCGAGAAGGAAAATGAAGAGTAGACTGATTGTAGGATAGGAGGCAGATGTAGAAGACTATGCACTCCTATCATTTCTCATGGCAAAAATGCAGGAGATTTCTATGGATGTAGTAGATATTATGGAAAACAGATGGATTGAGTCCTTCCTAGCTGAAGCCCAGTAAGAAGGATCCTGACTTGGGAAGAAAATTAAGAAGGAAGAGCAGATAGGACTGACCAGGAGGGCGGGTGCTGAGTGGAGTTCAAACGGGTTTAGATGAGGCCAGATTTATTTTGTCTGGGGATTGTACTCTACGTGTGTGTGTGTGTGTGTGTGTGTGTGTGTGTGTGTGTGTAAAAGGGATGTCTCCACGAAAGTACCACATTTTAGCACAATCAGAGAAATCAACTTTTTGAAAATTTCTTTCTCACACTGAGAGTGGTGGCATATGCCTGTCATTCCAGCACTTCCCAGGTTGAGGTGGGAGGATCTCGAGTTGGAGGCCAATGCGATACATGTTGAGTTCAAGGCCAGCTTGGACGCTAAAGCAAGACCTGTCTCAAAAAACCAAACCAAATCAAACAACAACAAAACCATCTCCTTTCTACCAGAGCTAACCAGAGGAAAATAAAAACCTACCAGCAGTTGGAGGAAACCACAAGGCACAAAACTAAGCTGTGCTCTGGATATTCACCCACACTCTAAGGTACAGGAAAGCGAGTGGAAATAAAAGAATCTGCCACAGCCCTCGCTCATCAGAGCTGGCCAGCAATGAGGGAAGAGAAAGAATGTCATCAGTCTATTAGCAACTAACTTTAAACTTACAACTTCTTATCTCCAGCACTAGAAGAGAGAAAATTAGAATAGACAAAAGTTTTTCTTTTTTCTTTTTAATGGACAAAATTGTATATATTTATTGTGCATATCAGAATGTTTAAAAGTACGTGCACATTGTGGGATGGCTAAGTTGAGTTAATTTTCACACGCATTACTCACATATTATATTTTGTAATGAAAATGGGTAAAATGTTCCCTCAGTGATTTTCGAGAGCATACAGCATTCTTACTAAGGACAGTCACTATATTGGACAACAAAGCTCTTTTTTGAGGGGAAGGGAGTTGCTGGAGATCAAACTCAGGGCATAGCAAACACTCTATCACTCAAGCTAAATCCCCAACCCCTGGACAACACAGCTCTTGAATATATTTCTTCCATCTAGTTGAAAGTGTAATTCTTTAACTAAAACTTTGATTATGGAAATTGCCTAAGAAGTTATCAAACTTCCCCAAAATGTTATGCAACAGAGAAAGATTTATTCTAATATTTTTGGAAATGGTAAATTGTTAAATCATAAAATTACCTGAAATTAATTAAACCCCGCCAATGTGAGTCTCCTTGGTACATAGCTATACCACTCAGGAAATCCCATATTTCCTGAGAAGTTCCATTTCCCTACATTGTATTTATCAGAGTGACAGTTCTACTGTTTTCCTGGAAACTCATTATTCTACTTTTTCTTATCACCAACATCAGAAAGTAAACATATCAAAAATTAACATTTTTGTCAGTATGCCCTGATTTTTATGTGTTTCCATATACTTGGGTGGAAAATATTCCAAACACTGTATAAGTTCAATGCTTATATTCCAGCACAGATCCTATGAAGGGTAATTTTTAACTTCATTGGATCTAATAATGGAACTTGGTGAAACAATTTTCTAAACCAAAGAAATGACAAAAACCTCTGCACATGGCTAAAAGAAGAGGCAACATGGAACACCTGTTAAAGCATATTTACACATTCAGATACCCTGAAAATACAGGGCAGGTTATACCGTGAAAATTTGGTTTAAATACAAGTACTTAAGATTGAAATTGTTATTGGGTAGATTCAAGTTCTGTTACAGGTTAAGTTATATACTACCCCCAAGTTCATAAGGTGTAGACATAAACTCCAACACCTCAGAATGTGATTACAGTTGAAGATAGGGTGTAGTGATAAAATTAAAATGAAGTCATTAGGGGTGCGTTTTAATCCAGTCTAATTTGTGTCTTTGAAAGAGAAGGACATTAGGACCTGGAGCCATAGATGGAAGAGATGTGGAGGCACAGAGTGGACAGCCATCTACCAGCCAGGAAGAGGAATCTCAGAAGGAACTAACCTTACTGAAACTTTGATCTTAGACTTTTAATCTCCAGAACAGTGAGAAAATAAAATTTCTTTTTTTATACCACCTAGAATGTAGTGCTTTATTATGGCTACCCTAGCAAACTAAAATGCAAAAACCTCATTTATCCAATAGGACATACATATAGACACATATTATCCTAGAGATTACAGAAATGTATAACACAAAGTGTTAAGAAAAACAAGTTTCCTAACAATTCTCCTCTCTGAAACACATTTCAAAATTTAGAAATAAATCCTCTTAGAGTTTCAGTGTTAAACTCTTCTCAAATACTTTTAACCTTTATTGGTTTACTTTCCCAGAGATATAACTCTTAAGACATAAATAATTTTCAAGAATATATATTCATACAATTTTTAAAAATTATTGACATTCTTATGCAGTCCATGGGCAAGTAAATTCAATTTTTAATAAGGTGTTCCTTCTTTAAAAAGAATCACACAGCTATATGTGACTTAGATTTATGAATCAAAGCTGAGATACAAGATAATAGTTAAAACCACTGACCTTACAAACTGTTCAGTTTTAAGATCTTCGGACTAGAATGAGTATAAATCCTCATGCATACCAACTGGTCATCATTTATCTTATTATTTGTAGAAATCCTATTCTAACATCAATTAATAACCTCCTAGCTCAAGATACAGCAAAGAATTACTCCCACATGTTCAAGGAAATGCTGAGCTTATAGTAATGGTTTGGTTTTTGGTCTTTTAGACTTATTTTCCTTATTTAATATGAAAAGCCCTTTTGGATAGATTTGGAGGATCTAGACCTACATTTTTATTCATCAATCAATACTAATAATGACATAGCTCTTTTAAATCTTTTTTTGAATTTAACTCCCTCTTCTAAAGAGATGGAGTGGGAGAATATCTCACTTTTCAAAGTAAGGTAAGTCCAATTTACTGCTCTAATATAAAGGGATGAAAGACATAAGGTAAGTAGGTGATAGGTAGTGTCCATTGATCAAGGGCAAAACATATGTCAACATTTTTGCATATATTTGCCCAAGGCCCCACTTGTCTCACAGAACGTGCTTTAAGATTTTTTTTTTCTTTTTGAGGGGGGAGGGTTGGGGATCGAAGGCAGGACCTTGACTTGCTAGCCAAATGCTCTACCACTGAACTAAATCCTCAGCCCCTGCTTTAAAAACATGTTGGAAATACTGTGAGAGAAATATCCACAAGATTCAGTAAACAATCTGGGTGACAGGGCAGATGTACAGTATGCCTAGCTTTGAAAAATCATGGCTTCATTGTTTAAAGAAAAATCTAAAAGTTGAAAATAAGACATTAAAAAAACAAATTTTTTAATTGCAGCTAAAATTACTAGAGAAATTTAACAACCCACAAAGAGAGAACTGCTATTACAGCCCACGTGACTCTGCCTTTCTAGTATCTGCCATCGATGTCGAAGAGGATAACTGTAACTGCCTGAAAACTTCAGCACTTTCTGAGCGGAAGTCTCATAGACTTCTAGACTAAGATTTCATGTTCTTGCCTGATATCTAAAATACATTCCAAAGCTGATTTTCACTAAACTTCTCACTGAGATTAAAAGAAAAAAGAATACACACACACACACACACACATAATCGTGACCAGAAGTCACTTCATTTTTTTTTCTGCAAATTAATTTTAGTAGTAGACACAAGTCCTGGAATTGGATTGAAAAGAAAAATCTGCAACATGTTTTTACACAGGCAGAAAAGGAACATGATGGTTTTCTAAAAGCAAGTTGTTAAGGACTTCTCGGCTTAATAAGTGAAATAGCCAAGGGCTGAACACATGCCATAATGATTGCATTTTGCCGGAAAGGTCTGGTGCCTCTGGCTTTTTGTTTCAGAGCCAAAATTAATCCTATTTCTGGGTTGTGGTTGCAGCTCTGAGCCATTTCTCCTACCGGAGATAAGGAGTAGAGATCATAAAATGATAAGCATATAAAAACAAGTAACTGAAATAACGTGAACCTGGCCCACCTGAGTAATAGCAACAGGTTATGGCTGACGAAACAACTATTTTTTAATAATATGGTGAAGATTGGTAAATAGTCTCTTATGCTTAAGCCTGTGTCTTAATTTAATAAGGTAAGTCATCTTAATCTGGCAATACTTCTGGGCTTGAGTAAGACTCAGCTATGAAAGTGTCTATAGATGTCTTCCTGGCATCCTGAAAGACTGAATATATACTTCCATGGACACACACAAACACACACTCACAACACGTTAACCAATTAAGTAAAACTTTTATTTTTGGTATTAAAATAGAAATAAAAAGTCATAAGCACCACATATGCGTTCCATTACGTTGTCAGCAGCTTGTTTCTACCTTCTCTTAACAAATCATGTGTATAAACCAAAAGTAAGTCTAACTACAAATTCTGTCTCTACATAGAAGCAATAAGAAAGAAACTGAACAGTGGTATCCTTATCTTTTTTGCCACCATCTGACCCCGTATTCCCCTGGAAACGGCAGGACCTTCCCAGTGGAAGTCTCATAGACTTCACAGACATGACGAAGTGTGAGTAAAAAAATATGCCTTAGCTCATGATAATCATCATCATTAGCATTTCTGAATGGTTACAATGTGCTAAGCACTTGTTTAAACAGTTTCTATCATTATCTTATTTAATCTTCATTCTAACTATCAAAGGTAGATACTGTTGTTTTATTCCAGTTTATAAATGAAGATGTGGAAGTTTAGAGCGGTTGAGGGACTTGTCTCAAGTTACACATCTACTAAGTGGCAAAAATGAGATTAAAAACTCAGAGGGTCATGTTTCAAAAGCATATCTCTGAATGCTGGACTATACCAGTTCTGTGTAAAGGACAGTCTTTTTTTTTTTTTTTTAATCTGTGGAACCCAGGACTGGCTAAAAAAAGCATTAAACATTTACTTGCCCCTCCACAGTATCTTTCTCTGCAAGGCTAAATGATTGTAGTTAACCAAGATCCTGTTCTAGTCAACAGAAAATTAGAATTACAAAGGGATAGCTAAACTTTACTGCAACTAACTTACAGCTATCAATTCTTAAGGATATATATTTGAACTCATTTTTTTCTTTCTTCAGGTAAAAAGCTCATACTTCATGATTTTATCCTTATTTGACATGTATCACACCCTTACACATTTGGAAAATTAGTGCTTTTTTAATAAAAACAAATGTTTGAAACACCAAGAAACTTTCTATGTCCCCACTTCTCACTTTCATTTGCATTCATCCATTACAAATTCCACTGCTCTTTATATTTTTACAAAATGAAAGACGACAAGATCATGAGCTTCCTTTTTTTTTTTTAAGTTTCAGTTATCTAGAGACTATACTGAAGGTATCAACATGTCGATACATTTCTAGCAGGTCTGGCACCAAATCGGCCCGTGATCTGGGCCCTCTAGCTTTTGTTGGAGTTGCTTTTTGAAGTTCCCAGAGTTATGACTTCCTACACACCGGCGCATTGGCACAATACCCTGTCCCCGCAGGTCCCTGTGTCATTGTTACTGCTGTGTTTTGATGGGCTCCACACTTGCAGCCTTCAAGGACCGTGACTGAATTGAATGAAACTTTTGCTACTTGGCAGGAGTTGTAGAATACATAAAACCTCCAGCTGTCAAGGATGTAAATGGTGATTTTGTTTCACTTTTTAATGAATTAAAGCAGGATTGAAATCCATCCAAAGACAGCATGTTTGGCCTTTTAAAGGAAGAAAAAATGAAAGAGAGGGATGTTTTCTTCTCTCCTGCAATGGTGTGCAGTGAGGTGTTGAGGATTTAGCATGGGGACTCAACGCTCCAGGAAAGCTATCTGAAGCCCGTTTTTGTTAGTTTCTTTTTCCTCTAATCAGTTGCACCCAGTGGTCTGAGGAAAACAGACCCCTCCCTATTCTTTATTAGGAAAACTTCTATACCTCTGGCTTTCCCAAAGGCAAAAAGTAGAACATTTCCTTACATGTCATCATCTCTCAAATCATTTAGCACCAGTGAGGTGAGGAAGAATACCTTAATAATTACAAATATTTTCGGTATTTTGTTTTCTTTTTCCAAGGTCAAGAATAAATGAAATTTATCTGTGTCACTTTGAATCACTGAACCATAGCAAGTGTTTAGGGTAGCAGACAATCCACAATTGCACATCTCCCAGATACACTCAAAACTATATTATTTTGTTGATCTTACATTCTGTACATAACCAGTCAAAGTTTACCCAACCATGTATCCATGTGTGGAAGAATATATACAGGTTTGCAACTGCCACTTCCACCTAAGTATCAAGATTTGTGTACTTTAACCTTTTGCTTTTAATATGAAAACTACCTTCTATTGACAATTTGGGTCCAAAACACCAAGAAGTCGATTTTATTGTAATTTAATCTTCATTTCATTTCTTCTCAATGGTATAGTAATAGGGATTTTTCATTTCCCCATCTCTTTCCAATAAACAGTTCTATAGTGTTTGCTTTCCCTGTTCTTCTGGAATTGTCAACCCTTTCTCTACTAAGGATTACATTTTTTCTTTGCCTCTGCATTTGTGATTAATATTATAAATCAGCAGGTTTAAACTCGATTTTATCACCAGTGAAACACATATTGCTTTTGACAGAGAGTAGATAAAACTGAGTTAAGTAGGGAAACTGTACCCTCATCAATAACATTTTCACAAAGCCTTAACGATTTGAATTTAGCTTTACCTCTTGAAACGGCCTTGAACCCACACAATGTAGAGAAGTAGTGAAGGCCTGGCAGAAGGAACCAGAGTTATTGCTTGCTAGAAAACTGATCAGGATCATCAACGACTAAATCTGGAAGGCGGAACTGTGACCGTACCTCTATACACAGGATTTGACTCCAGAATCAGCAACAGCCAAGCACTTGTACCGTATATTCATTTACTTCCACACCAAAAGCAGGACTTGCTTAAAGAGTTGTCACTTACATTTGTGAAACTTGGCAGCTTTCCCCTTGTGAGCCTCACTGCTGCCTTTGCTTGGGGAGATGGTCGTTCCAGGAGCTGCTGTCTCTCAAATATATATACCTGTGTAGGAAGGAATGTTTTATGTTGATCATTTCTGAGTTATTCCTCATAGTTTATCGCTTTATTTTCCTTTCATCATTATCTGGTGCAGAACATTATCACAGGTAGAACAATGAGCGAGACATTCTTTAGATGATGTTCAAGTCAAACGAGCAAATCACTCCTCATCTTGTAACACGGCAAAGATCCCTTCAGTGGTTAGGGAGACATAAGGAAGGAATGCAGTAGGGTCTCAGTTACTCTTAAAGTATCCCTTCGGTATTTGTAACTACTATACACTGCAGGACATAAAACTCAGAATTTGTCCATTCAGTACAGCCCAAAGAAGTATATGTTTAGTTAATTTCTTCTCAATATTCTGAGAAGCGAGTTCAAAAGACTCAGGGGTTAAAGTCAGAAATTTTACATTCATGGCCTGGGAATGTAGTTCATATGTAGCACGCACAAGGCCCCAGCTTCCATCCCCACTACCTCACCACCCTCCACCATGTATTTTCTAATCAAGGATTAACAATGCTAATATCGGGAAAATAAAGTCTTAAATAGTTTGATAAGGGTTATGATTATGAATTCCTTTCTAGCAAGGTTAAATTATCTAGAACTGAAAAAAATAGCTACAATTACATGTATCAAATTGCATAACTGTGATTGTAAAACATAGTCCATGAATAGTAAATAAAGTCACATATTTTGATTTATTAAAATGTTTAAATGCAAATATAATTGGAAATTCATTTGTTCTTTTTCTTCTTGTTCTCTTTGTGATTTGATTTTTTTGTAGTTCTATGCTGTGATTCCTTTATATAAGGATGTATACACACACACACATGTGCGCGCACACACACACTCTGCCTTCTGGTTGCCACAAGGTTTATATAAAACAAAACCATAACATAAAATAACATTGGCTATATTATAAATAAGGTAGAAACAAAGCGTATAATTTTTAAATCATGTTAAAATAAGAAAAATGTACCTCTGTAAATAACTCAAAGGTCAAAGATTAGATTATAATGGCAAGTAGAAAATACTCAAAAACTTTAAGAAATGAAAATATAGCATCACATTAATTGTATAGTCTTATCCTTTTTTTTTTTTACAGAATCTATTGTTTCCAAGGCTTTATTGGCTTTATTTTGACATTTATTTATTTTAATGTATATTATAAGGTAAGCATCCATTTTCCCCCAGACTTTTGAGCTATTTTCCTAAGCAAAATTTGTTGATATTGTTACAAAATTCTTTCCATCTATGAATGTTTAGTTAATTTTTAAACTAATAACTATATGCCCTTTAATGAGCAGCTTTCTTCAACTGGAGATTTTCCCAGTCTGGTGACCACTCCCTTGCTCTGTTCCCACCTGGCTAAAGACAGTAGTGCCTTTCTCCTCGTGCTGATTCTGTTTTCCATTCTCCCTTGCAGCTTTTTCTTTAATCTACCTAATAATCTATAAGTAATCTTTTCATTAAATTCTCTTAATTTAACCTCATTTAACATGCATTATTTTTTCTTCTAGGACTCTGACAAATATAGATACAAATTATATTATAAACCCCATTTCCTCTAAAGAAAATGATGCTCAGGAGGGTGAAGTCATTTCCTAAGCTTACACCGAAAATAAAGGAGGAAAAACTCAGGTTTGAACTCAAGTTTTCAACTAGAAACATCCATAGTTGTCATGTAGGTCGATAGACCAAGCCTTACCTGTGGGTGATATTAGCCCCATTACAAGTTACATACGACAAAATATTTTTACAATATTTCAGAACATGGAATGACCATTGTGAGAGTTTTATATCAGTATTGAGGATTCTTGGCTATCTAGCAGCAACAATATTTTTCTGAGAGCTAGCCACATCGCAAGATCGGGGCCATTTTAAGGGTTTAGATTTAGTACAAGAGGCAGATACCAGCAATCACATATTTCAAAACAAGAACTTCAATGAGAACAGCTGTCCACAGAAAAGAGCCCAAGAGGTTTCAGCTTATTAGCCTTCTTTCCAATATCCATAAATCCAGAACAAAATTGCCAAAATCTCAATTCATAATTGATGCAAAGGGAAACATGTGGTTGGTGGAAGGGAATAAGATGGGTATCCCCCTTATAATGCTTGGCTAGGTTTCTGTAAAACAACAATAAATTTGCTAAACTTAATCTGAACTTGCTGGGCCCCATGGAGCCTTTCATCCATAATTAATGTGAAGTCTTCACCATCACTGTAAGGCCCACATGTCTTTATCCTGCTTTTTTTGTGGTTTGATGATGAAAACCACAGATATTCACAAGTGCACAGGAAATTCAATAGAGCCTTTTGAAAAAGGTTTTTGTTTTGTTTGGCATGTAGATTTTGCAGTCTGGAATAGGACAAAACCAAAATTTCAAAGGCAGCTTAATGAGGTAATATCACAAGAACCAAAAGTCACTGAATCAATTCAACTAAGTTGGTCCCATCTGAGACAACCAAACATATAATTCTGGTTATAATCCTACTCTTTACTTGCACTGATACTGAAGATCTTTATTCAAAATTTTATATAATCAATTCAAAGCTGGGCTTTATAAGAATAACTTGGTATTTTAGTAACCTATATTTGTTTTTTAATAATGTATAAATCCCAACATATAAATGATTGAGTTTTGCTCATAAACAAGAACATTTATATCTCAGATGTTTATTTAATTAATTTTTAAAAAGTAGTTAATAAAGTTATCGAAGAGTATAGAGAGAAAAGTACATTTTCTTTCTACCATGTCCTCTAATTATGACTTCTTCTCATTGGATAAAATTCCAACTGAGTATTGAATATACTTCTAGAGACAGCTGAGGTGTAATAAGCATCTATATATATGAGTCTGTGGGTGTTTACATATATTCATATATCATTTTTATTTTAGGCAAATATTAGTATGTATTAATATGCTTTGCAATTTGTTTTTCACTTAAAATAAATCCAGGATATCATGCTGTAACATCGTTTCATTCACATACAGTGTCTACATAGGATTCAGCTCTGGGGATGGATCGTAATTATAGTAGTTTAAAACTTCATTTGGATTTTGCCATTTTGCTAATGCTTTAAATGAATTCAATTCTTAAAAGAATTATGATTTTATATATGAAGAAACCAACAGGCAGGGATTCATTAACTTGAACAAGATTATAAAAGAATATCTAGCTATCATAAGAAGCAAAGGTGGGTTCCCTTACTTCCAAAACCTGAATTTATTGGCAGACAATTCTTCTTGGTTCCCTTACATTGCTGCAAAACTTATGAATTACAGGCATTGGCTTCTAGCTTTCTACTGTTCCATTTCCAATGTAATTCCCTTCTAGAAAGAAGGCAGATTCTTCTACTGTCCTGAAAAATAAAGATCATATGTCTTTCTATGGCAAAGGTCAGATTCGTTTGCAGCTTATTATAAAAAATTGAGTTCTCTGTGTTTGGGACATGTAAGACATGATGCAAGCAGCCTGTGTCTGCAGCATCCACACGGACCCCTCTCTGTCGCCTCTGCGGGACCAAATGACAAGCAGAGCCTATGCATAGCTTCCGCTCGACATACCGTGAACAATCAACTGCTTTGTTTCTGATCCAGGAATCTGACGGCTTCTGTCATCATCCATGAAACTGTGACTTACCAAATTGAGAGTTTTCAACTAAAGGAAACCTCGTAACTTTTACTATTCTAGACAAAGTTCTGAATTCGTTCTCCACTGCCTATTTATATCATCATAAAGTATTAAAAAGACTCCCTCCATAGATGGACATTTAAATTATTTTAAAATTTTGTTACAAACAATGAAAGATTTCTGGCCTCTGATCTGGCGTGAGAAGCTTGGAAGTTGTCACTCCAATCACTCCCCTCCTCAAAAAAAAAAAGTCGAAAAAAGTGAAAATCAAAATCTTGCATTCACAAAGAATTCATGTCACAGGACGAACCCTTCAACTTGGAGGCAGGTAGATAAGGAGACAGACATCTCACCTGGAGCAGAAGTCCATAGAGGGAGTCAACACTAGCAGGAGCATTTAACCCAAAGTGACAAAACCCTGCACTGTCACTGCGGGCAAGCTAGAAAGTTAAAACCACAAAGGTGGGAAAGCTTTGGGGGTCGCATGGCTTCATGAACTTGTACCTCCAAAATCACCAGTAAGTTCTCAGTGCGAAGATCAGAGTAAAATATTCTATTGCCCTCAGCAAGAGGAGAAAAGAACCATTTTGAAATATTCTAAGAGTCGTCTGTTCTCCTGAATATAGCTTGCTCTCACAGGAAGCAATTTTGGCACAAATTAACCATTTTAAGAGAAGAGATACATCCAGCTTCAGCTCTCTGTTCCCTTAGATGTGGGAAAAGGAAACATTCTACTCCAGCTCCTCTAATGTTCCTTTGGAAGAAAGAAAATACTCAAGTCCAGAACATTCCAGCCTAAGAAAGATGAGGAGGAAAGCTGGGAAACACGGATGAAGGTCACGGTCCAGGAATACAGGCTCACTAAAAGATGGAGACTTGACCACAGAAGGCTTTTCCTCCTGCTGCACCTCTCCACTGCATCAATAGAACACTTGTATGATAACAGATTACGACTGAAGAAATGTGCAAGCCTCAGGTCCTATGTAAGACTCTCCAGACAAACCTAAAGATGGCAGGGGAGACGAGAGCGCTAGACAAAAATCCAGCTTCTACGTCACCTTTACACAAACTGTAAACATAGTCTCCTTCCTGGCCAGGTTAAAAAAAAAAAAATTCAGAACCTGCTTAGTATGTACAACCCCCAGGTCTGCAAAAAATAAACAAATAAAAATGAAGAAGAAAAGAAAAATAAAATCCTCACACAGAAGTTCTATTCCCTGTTTATTTTATTGAATACATCAGGCTTTCAGTAAAAAAGTTACGAGGTATGTGAAAAGTCAAAAGCACAGTCTGAAGAAACAAAAGCAAGCAACACAACCAGTCAGGTATGACCCAGATTTTGGAATTATCATACTAAGAATTGTAACTGATTAATCTTCTATCCGATCGAATGGGAAATGTGTACAGCATGCAGGAGCAGATGCGTAAGATAAGCAGAGAGATGAAGACTCTAAGGAAGAAAAGGAAACATTAGAAATGAAAGCACTGTGACTGAAATGAAGAGACTTTACGTGATTGAAAAAGTGTCACTGAGACTGAAGATTCGTCAAATAGTAATTTTCCAAGCAGAAAACAAAGAAAAAATATATTTTTAAATGGGGCAAGATATACAAGAATTATGAGATAATAACAAAAGTACGACATGGCTAATGAGAATACTGAAAGAAGAAGGAAAGAAGCAGAGGAAATAATTTAATATCATGTCTTGGTACTTCTCCTAAAACATGTGTGGGTTTTCCACTTCATTCTGAGTAAGATGCATTTAGCTTCCCATGACTCACAAGTTCCTACTTATTATTCATCAGGTCTAAACTCCAATCTCCTTCTCCGAGCACCAAACACCTTGCGCTCCTTATTTATCAACTATGCTGGATTTTCATGCTTTTGAAATACTCTTTCCATTGTTTAGACCTTTTTTCATTAAATATTCCCATAACTCCCTCCTTTACTTCTTGCAGGTCTTTGCCACAGTGTTCATTCCTCAGAGAGACCTCAACTGGTCATGCCACCTAAAATAGCCTCATCGGCATCAGCCTGTCCCTCAGCCTAATTTAAATAGTATCCGTCACTACATGACATCTTCAGTATGCATTTACTTATTGTCTGCATCTTCCATTAGAACAGCGACGGCAAAATTTTTAGAGACCGAGTGCCCAAACTGCAACCCAAAACCTAACACTTTATTTATCGCAAAGTGCCAACACTGCAATTAGACCTGAATACTGAGGTTTTAGTTTAGAAAAAAGAACTCACGCAACTTGTGACATCATCACAGAGAGGGTTCTGCATGCCCACTACAGCACGAGGGTCATAGGTTCACTATGCAGCACTAGAATATGAGCTATAGGAGAGAGAGCAGATGACTTTCTCCCTCCAAGGTAGAACATTACTGAATGCATAGCAGGTTCAAAACCCGTGCTAAAGAAATGAATGAATAACTGAAGCAGACTTCTGAAATAAAACCATTTCTCCAAATCCAATTTGGCTGGGCCTATAAAGTACATAAATTAAACATGGAAGAAATTATGCTTCTATACCTTCAGAGTCTTTAGTTTCCCAAAATTCACATCTCAGGTACAAAACAAAGCCAGATTTACCTAGCCTTGATGTTTTCCTCTCCCAAACTGCATTCCATTAGCCAAATTCCCATTGTATTTTCTTCTTATTTTTTATGATTTTAGATGTAAATTAAAGCAGAGTTTCCTGAAGAATCACCAAGTGATGAGGATGCAATTTATAAATATGATTTATAAGTACAATTTCTTTATTAGAAAGTCAATATGGAAAGGAAAAATAGTATATGGATCATACAGATAATGAAAATCTTTATAAACAAAGAAGTAAAATGAAAGCAAACTATTTTAGAAACCATGTTTTGAATACACATCTGTGAATTTGATAGAAATATAAGGGCAGAACTTTACTTAAAAATGTCCTCAAATCCCAGGTTGTTTCTAGCATGAAGTGTCTTGTAGTTGTTAATCTCTGAAATTCACAAACTCCTGCATCTCTCCTTCTCTTCTTGCTTCCCATATCCAATTTGTCTAGCAAAATCTTTATCATGTTAAAGATGTTTTAACTTCAACCCCAATAAACTTTTGACTTACATAAATCCATACTGATTACCCAAATTCCCACAGTACTCTCAAGTGAGTCCAGCATCCTTTCGTGAGGCTGTAGAAATCTCTGGGTGTGTCACAGATTTAAATTCTGTTCGACATCTGCCAAATTGACTTCTTTAATACAAAGTATGGCTCAGAAGTAGACGTTTGAGAAGTATCTGTGTATATAATGTGCGCATTAAAGTATACCATAAGTATAAACACATGTTGACTTTGGGATGTCCTCTTAAGAGTAATGTATTCCTCTATCTCAAGTACCTGATGTCATTTTTCTGAAAGTAAAATTTTATCTCGCTCTTTTAACCATTACATTATTTCAAATCATTAGTATTCATTTCCTTTTTGATCAAGCAAACCTAAGAGCAGAAAAAAACACTTTCTTTTTTTTAAATTTTTAACCAAGAACATGTATTGGTACAATGTACATATAATGATTGCATTCATCACATTCATTTTGTACCTGTACATGATGCATCTGGTTCTCCCCCCTCTTCGCCACCCCTCCCCTCTGTTCCCTCCATCCCTATTTACAGCAGGTTTATTCACATTTCTCTATGAATTCCCTTTCCCCTTTCTTTCCTTTGTTCCCTTCCTGCTCTTCCCCCTTTGCTCTTTCTAGTGCTCCTCTCCTTTGTATATTATCTTCCTTTTATATTATATCTATTACACCTCTTTGTCCTTATTTACAGTTATGGTTTCTCATATCAGAGAAACAATTTGATGTGTACTCATGAGTGTCTCATTTATTTCACTTAATAGTATGTTCTCAAGGAACATTCATTTACATACAAATGACTCTAGTTTATCCTTTTTTATGGCGGTATAGTACTCCATTGTGTAGAAAAACCACATTTTCTTTAGCCATTCATTCGTTGTTGGGCATTTAGGCTGTTTCCAAGACTTAGCTATTACAAATTGTGTTGCTATAAACATGGTTGTGCATATATCCCTGTGGTATGATGATTTTAATTCTTCTGGAAAGATCCCCAGTAGGGGAATAGCTGGATCAAATGGAACCTCTAGTTGTAGTTAAAAACACTTTCAATATCATCGTGTTTTGTTAAATTTCAATATTCATGCAAAACTAAAAGGAACGAAGGCTTGAAAATGTAAGGCAAATGTAATTTTTGGGGAGGACTGGTACTATTGTCAGAGAAAGCAAAAGAAAGGCAAAGAAGGCGGTGCTGTTTTGTTCAGCCACAGAGCAATTCCATTGAGCCGTATTTAAATATGAACAACTGTTAGAAGAGTGTGAGAAGATAAATGAAACAATAACACAAGATTAAAGTAATTAAAGTTTGTAGTTTCAAGAAATATTTTAATAGGAAGAGAATGATCTGGAGGTTACACAGATGAGCAGGCATCAGAGTCCCTGGGGTTAATTCCCATCTGATCTGCCAAGGACCTTGCAAGGTGAACTGAGTAAGGGACACTGCTTCAGCTTGTACCTCACCTCCCTGTGCCAGTAATGCAGCTAGAGCTCGCAGGACCAAGACAGGAAAAATAAGCTTTACATAAACAAGTATTTCAGCTTCCACAAAAATGAATCAAGAAGACCCTTTGCCAAAGAGGATAAGAAACATTAATCATTAAGCTATCTATAAGCACACACTTATTTTACCTATCATTAAAATATTTTAAAGAAAACTTTGACTATTTGACTCTTGATTGGATGTCTTATAAAAATGCTATGCCTTAGATTATTATTTTCATTTTTCATTTTTTTCACTGCCTTTAGAATTTGCCACGCCAATTGACTTTCTAAGACTTCGAGATCTTTAGGTGCCCTTTCTGAAAATAATATCGCTTCAATTTTTATAAAAAATATTGAATGTAATTGGAATAGTAGGACATGGTGAGTATTTTAACAGCTATCAGTCAGCCCATATATACAGTACAGTCCCACAGAGGCCACCAAAGCACCTACCATGCCGATTCTTAGCCACAGTGAAGTCTCCTCACACAGTGTAAAAGTGGACCCCATGTAGAGATTTATAGTCCTCTCACTGAGATGTCCTTCTGAAAGATCTCAAGTCAAAAGAAACATGCAGACCAGTAACCATCCTCTAGTTTACCACCCAAGGAGGGAGACCAAAACTAGGTCTTTCTCTTAACCACTTTGGAGTTCAAGGGGCATCTTCTGAAGGAGTTAAGAAGATACATCTTTGTATCCTGATTTCTAGAAGTAAAGTAACAACTGTTTTTTTACTATGGAACACTGATAATCCC
The DNA here is from genome assembly GCA_004026905.1 of Hystrix cristata. Classification (NCBI taxonomy): domain Eukaryota; kingdom Metazoa; phylum Chordata; class Mammalia; order Rodentia; family Hystricidae; genus Hystrix; species Hystrix cristata. Next base: position 38,985 of record PVJO010009433.1, read on the forward strand.
TGAAACAAGATTTATATTTCACCTTAGCCATTTCGTCCCAAGACCAAGTAAAATTTCAAAAATAACTACCAATATAACCTCAATAACAACAACAAAAGGAAAGTATCCATGTGTCAGGCACTTTACCGATTCATTTAACTGCATTACATAATTAAATGACTTAATTCAACAAATACTTGATGAGGGTCATCCCAACCTAATGAAGCAGTTGCTATTATTCTCCACAGTTTAGGGATAAAGAAATTGAAGTTTGGAGATGATAACACTTCGTGTAAGTGTAGCTCAGGTCAAAAACCAAATTGAATCTCCTCTTCTTTAGCTGCCAAGTGTGTTTTACCCACCTCATCTGGCTCTCAGTTATGCTTTTCTTCTTTTCCTTTTTCTTTTTTTAGGAAGCAAGCCCAGCCAAACATTTGCTATGACAATGTGGAGAGGTCAAGTCTTGGGATTTATTGTTTTACATACCACTTCTCTCAAGCCACTGTTTGCAAATTATTGCACAAGGTGCCATGATATTCCCTGACTGCACCAGAGGCGATTTCTTGATAGATCCAGTTCCTACAATAACAGCCATACATCAGAAAATGAGGGAGTTAGGGAATAAGTGGTTTGGGGCCTGTGTTTTTTGGCCTGGTACTGGTGAGAGTGTATGATCTGGATAGATGTTAGCTTTCTAAACAAACATAACCTCTGGTTGCATTAAAGGAGGAAATAAAGTTTAAACACACTCTCTTTATTAAACAGCTTCAGAAAACTAGCATTCGTTGAGCTCAAAGTAGGCTTTCATTCTCTGATGAGCAAAAATGATCCCAGGAATAACACAGCCCCCCAAGTAACGATAAGTCTTTGGTTTTCTAATACATTTCATCAAGAACGTGTCTCTGACAACTCATTTATGTATCCAACAAGAGGTGGTCAATTTAGACGTGCCTCGGAAAGGTCTTCAGTCATAGTTAGCTTTTGACATGAAGGCTGGATTTCATCAATATATTCCATCTTGGAGTCCTTTCTTGGCCAGATGTGGTCAATGTGAAAGTGACAATTTTCCATGCCAAAAATTCATGCAGAAAAATAAACAAAAAGAAATCACTGAAATAGGAGAAGTTACCATTTTATTGATGGTGAACAGCTGACATCAAGGAATACTATGGAACATAGAAGGTCCGAAATGTGACCTGCATGTCAGGTTACAGTAGGGGAAGAAACCATAGGAGGAAACACTCAGTTCTCTTTTTAACCAAAGGAAATTTATAAATTCATATTAGTATAAAAGGGTAAGAGGAAGAAAAATCACTAACATAAAGTTGTCTTTTATTCTTTTTAAAATTAATTTTATTAGTACAGTTTAGATATACATAATGACATTCATCATATGGAATTTGTAGCTGTACATGATATATCTTGATTCTTCTTTTTTTCCCAATCCCCTCCCCTTACTTCAACCCCTATTCTCCTTCTTATTTACAAAATATTTTTCTGTATTTCTTTGCTTGCATTTTTTCCTTCTTTTTTTTTTCCTTTTTTCTTAAGCTGTATAATGCAATCTGCAACTAGGACAAAAATTAGGTCTATGAAATAAAATAATTATAATTTATATGTGAAAAGATTTTACACACACACAATTTAATGGGGCTTTTCTAAAGGTCCATTTTACCACTGATAAGTAAGATGGGAATGCAAGTATATTTTGCTTCTTGTACATTAAAAGTTAGTTACAGTTTCCTGCACTTTCAAATTTTCAGGCTCTACAACTATATTCAAATGAAAGAGATAAAATGCAAAAACATGCATGAGTAATTTACACGTATTTCAAAATAACTATATCTGTGCTGACCCTGAGAAATCAGAAATTTCATGTGTTCAGTACAGAGCTTTTTCTTTTGCTACAACTAGTACCAAAAGACATCTGTTATGTAGATAGCAACAGACAAATTAGCTCACTTATTGGCTGAAATACTCGTGGCAGCATGTAAAGATATGTCTGTGATCATACAAAAATCGACTTATTAATAAATTATCCACACAAGACTAAAAATAAACTAAAAACATTAGTAAAGAACCATTTATTATTACTGAAAAGGAGGAAAACATTCAGAGATTTAGAACACATCTTTCTGCTATAAACCCTATGTAATTACCAAAAAAGGTAGGAAATCATGTACTAAAATAAACAAGATTCATCTGAATAACAGAAGCAAACCACTTAAATTTTTGTAACTTTGTAAACCGATAACTAAAATCAGCAATCTCAGTAAAATTACTATCAGAGATACATCTCCACATTTGCAGCTGTAATTCCAAAGTCCACAATTGGTTATCACATCCTTATTTTTGTGCTTTGTTTTTCAGGTGTGTACACCACAAACTATTGTATTAATACCAAGTATATTAAAACTAAAAATATGTCCTAAAAAGTAAATCGCTTTTTAAATTATTTGTTAGAATTAAGTATTTTAATTTATTTTTTAAAATTTTAAATGTAATTTGAATTAAGCTTGTTTTGTTTAAATTGACTTTATTAATGTAAATTTGATATGCAATAAAAGGCAAGCATTTTAAATCAATGATGTTTGACAAATGTATCACACTCAAGTAATCGCGACCCTAAAGAAATCTTGTAAGTCTCTTATCCCTTGAGTCTCTTCCATTTTTAAAGGTGGAAGAGTCTTCTGTGTCCTCCCTTGTAATGAACTACCGGTTTTGATTTGTCATCTGGGTGAGTAGAGGGGACCTATTTCAAGGGCTTTTGTGTGTCCCCTCCTCCTACTAGAGCTCTCACTCCAAAAGGCAAAGAATCAATGATAAGGTTCTGTCCACAGTTAAGGGCATCCATCCCCATTACATACTCAGAAAGCAAAGAAATACCCAGCAGGTGGTTCTGTGAGTCCAGCAGTCCCAGGTGAGATCAACCTAAGTACTGTATTTCATTTATTCCCTGACCCTCACATTGCCCTCTCTAATAGAAGTGCAGGACACTGAAGCCTGAGGGTGGGATGGGGAGGGCTACTAGGGAGCACAGTTTGTAACAACCTATCCTCCTCTGAGTCATGGGAGTCAGGCCCTAACTGATGCCCTCTCACTAACACTCTCAGTGATTAACTTGACAAACGGAGTTTCCTTCAGGTGTTCCAAGAAAGATATCAGCTTATAGATACTCCAGTCTAACACAGCAAACACATTCCAGCATGCCCACTTTGAATCCTTTCTACTAGTTTGGACTGGCGACTCTGGCGCCTCTTCCTCTGAATGTGGTCATCACGCTTTCCAAGCAGGGCCGCCTCACTCTATAGAAGGATTCTTAGGGCACCACGAGTTATTAGCCTTGAATTCTCAATTGTAGGAAACTACCCTCTATTGACCACATCTCTATTTTCCAGCTTTGTACTTTCTCCTGCCCTCTTCCTTATTCAGCACCCTTACAATCCACTTCTAGACTATCATGCTACCCAGGCCCTGTCTTCTGCCTTGGCAGATCCAGCGCTTCTCCAGCTGGGACATGTTAATGTTTGTCCTTGTTTATCAGTTGGAAGGCTGGGAGGAAAGGTCAGGAGAGTTACTGAATAGAGTGAGTGCCCGCTCCCATTTAAATCTTTTTCATAATCTTTGAATCAGAATATATATATATAGATATAAAATAAAAATTTTAAAGATATTATCTGAAATAAAATTCAGTAGTTCACTCAATTTCGGGAAGATAATTACCTGAAGTTGATAATATCAAGCATGCATTATAGCACCATAATAAGTTTCAGAGAAATTATTACTTACTTGTTTTCTTCATTTGACAAATACCTGGAAGTAAACTAGTATCTCAACCTGGTTTTATTCTTTTAGGAGTAGATTTCCTAATTCTTGACATAATTGTCTTTCACCAAACTATATTGCTTTATCTCTCTTGTATGTTTGATAAATCATGCATTTGTAGAGTAGGTCAGTCTAAAGACCCTGGCTACAAAACCTTGATTTTTTTCCATAAAGTGTTACCTATCACCAGTCTCCATGCATTAAAAATCTGTCATCACGCACAAGGACAGATTGCATCAGAGCAATTTTTTTGAAAAAGATAATTTAATAGTGAATGATAGTAAATTCATTAAAACAAAGCACAATAGTCTACAAAGCATTTATATGTGTAGATTATTTATAATGTTAAAAGTCCACAATGGGGGAAAATTCTACAACATGATCTTAACAGTTGTATTAAAGAAATATGTCCACATTTTGACATATCTTAGAAAGTGCTTATTTTGGAGAAAATGAGTGAAATATCTTAATTATGGAGATGTTCCCTACATTTTAGGGTGGAATTACAAAAGTAGGCACTGACATGCCTTAACAAAAAGAAGAAAAACACATTTTGAGCATGTAATTCTCTTCAATAGTGATTTTCTGTGTAAGCAGGAAAGGATCTCTCTTTTCTATGCTCAGAAGTGTTGCTAATGAGTAATTTCTGCCCCTGCTGCTTGGTTCTGAGGGTCACAGAACTACCAGGTGGTTTTTATCAAGCCATGGAAAGCAAAGGAGTGTTGCCTCAATTAAATGGTACTTTTCTAAATCTATTTGTGTGGGGGATTTAGACACTGAAGCACCTAAGTCACATTAATAGGTGTGACTAGATTTCCACTTACCACTTAAAAGGGGACTTTTTCAGCTGTCTGTACACTGACTTACAGGGTTTTGATCTTCTGTTAAAATAGAGTGAATTTGAGAAGTCAAATAACAGTTTTATGGTCAATCAGTTCTACCTTATTACATTTCTACCTGAAATAGTCATGCAAACATAGGACTGTCCACCCAACCCCTTGAGATATAAATTGCATCACTTTGTGATTCCTCAAAGTGGCCACTAAAGGTCACTCTTACTCCATTTTCTTGAACCAGTTTTGCAACTTGGGCTCAGGTACAAAAATGCATGACTCCTCCATATTTGTATTAGCATAAGATGCACATGCAATACAAAGTTCGAAGGCCTGGGAGCACAGTTTGCACACTTACCCAGTTTCAAGACAGACTCAAACTTATCTGTGCAAGCGATGTGAGACAGGAAACTTGTGAGACAGGAAACTTACATATCCACAATAATGCATTTCTAGGAAAATTATCAAAATTCATAAAAACTTGAATGAATACAGGAACTACATGAAATGCAATGATTTTATTGTGACTCGGAATGAAGATATTTTATTTAAAAAAAATAAGCCACTTTTAGGAAACACTTGAGCCTTCGAACTTTTACTGAGTTAATAAAGTGTAACTGATTCTGTTTGAAGAGAGGGGAGGGAAGCTTGAAAAAAGCACTTGCCAAGAATTCAACAGCTTAAATCATTGTAAAAATAATGGCATTACATGTAAGAGCCATTTCCATTTTACATATAAGTATTTGGGATAGTTAGAAAATGTTCATATTTAATAGTCTTGGATTTCCTAGGGACAGCATGATTTTCCGAACAGTTCACAGGAAACTCACATCAAGTAAGCAGTATATATGCTTAATATCACTAGTAATAAGGGGAACACAAATTCAAACAATTGAACAACTATCATTTAGCCTAAAATTAGTAATAAAGAAAAAGAAAATTCAAACAATTGAACAAATATCATTTAAACTAAAATGACAATGAATTAAATGGAAAAATATCAAATACTGAGATTGTAGAAAATTAAGGTTATATTTTGGTAGTATTGTACAAGGTGATGGCATTTGGCAATGACTAATAAAGAGAATGTCTATACTTTTGGATCTAAGATTCAAACTTCTAGGAATTACCTTAGAGAAATCCCTCACTCATTTGCTCCAGAAAGAATATACAATAAGATACAATGAAAAAAGTAACACACTCAAAAATCACTATTGAGCAAATAGCTAAATAATTCTATGTCTAGCATTCAGTAAGGATAATTGTTTTATAAGACAACTTGGTTGATGAAAAATTCATATTCTATTAAATCACTAGAATAGCATAGTTTTTGTTTTTTAAAAATAAAAAAATTTAAAATGCTAGATTAAGCCTTATGTAATTGCCAATATTCAGTTATTTTTAACTTACCTAATGGAAATTTAATAAGATTCCATCTTTGCCTACAAATAACACAGAATTTAACTAGGTTTTATCATAAGGATTCAGGATTAGGTGTGGTAATATGAGGAGATTTTTAGGTAAATTTAACATATTTTGTGGAAGGAGAGTGTATTCACGCACTATGCAAACTTAAATTATTTAGAGATAAGTAACTTTCCCCAAAATTTAATATTTTAAATCCTCAATTACTTGTATAATTCTCAAACTATCAGGATAGATAACAAAAGGAAGTCTTGCAATATTTCTTGTTAGATGTTTATAGTTTTCATATTTGTTTCACCTAATAGGTATGAAAAACACACTGTAATCTGTTACACATCCTGTGAAGTAAAAAACATGTACTGACATATACAACTGAAGAAATTTTGTTTTATATGACTCAATAGAATAAAGATTTTAGGAAAGTAATCAAGAATTTTTCAAATACTCCTAGTCTCATAAAAACACAGAAAACAATCCATTTAGTAATGCTCTGAGGAATGGAATTAATCCATTAGAGTAAATGTAGCAGAAATTTTAAAAATTAGATGCAACATACTTCAATTTTCTCTGCAATAATGTACTTAGCTATAACACTAATGATTCCTTGTATACAAACTCTTACTTATACAATAAATGTGAAAGCCATACTGTTGATAAAAATTTAAACTGATCACAGATCAAACTAGAATCTTCTGTAAATCATTATGAATATAGAATACACACACACACACACACACACACACACACACACTCAGCTGGTGTGCTATAATAAACTCGCGTCAGATGTCAACCCCGAACAATGAAAGATCGCTCAACATACAAAGGATCCCACCCCTCTATCTACACAACAGCTGCCATAACACCGAGAATTCTTCCCTTCATTTCTATTTCTATTCTTACTGTCCATGTTCTCATATATACTTTTTATTTTTTATATCCCAATCCTCTCTCTCCATTTCTCTCTCTCCCCCAAGTATATCTAACTATTCATATTATACATAATATATAAGTAAATATTAACACAAGGATAAAACTATTAGGCAGGAAATGATAGGCACATGGATTGGACTGGATTGGAGGTCTAGGATAATTGTGGGAATCTCTGACAAGTTAGAAAGGGCATGGCCAACTCACTAACGAATCATATTAGTTGGAGTGTCTTCGTTCAAACAAAAACAATCTCAAGAGCTCACACTTAATCTACGTTGCTTAGTTACAGATACGGAAACAAAACCTCTCCAAGTTCCATAAAAGTTTAGTCCCTTCTTGTCTTCCCTCAATGAAGTTTTAAACTCTTTTGAAAATTCAGATACAAGGTTTTAGCAAGAATTGATGATGCTGAGTTTAATCTGAATTATATTGTACCTCTTTTGTATCTTCTGTGTTCTCTTTCTGTAAGCTCAGTAATTTTTTTTTCAAAAATGCAGAAAAGATTTATTAAGTAATCATGATGTGGAGTTATACGACAAAGCCTGGCGTCTTCTGGATCAAAATTGAGGGATAGGTGCCATCTCCTTTTTAAAAAAAAATTATATTTTAATGGTACATTTTAGATGTACATAGTGATAACATTCATCATAGGGGATTTGCACCTGTCCATGATATATCTTGCTGCTTCTTTTTTTTCCCATTCCCCTCCCCTCCCTTCACCCTCTTTTCCCTCCTTATTTACAAAAGCTTCATTTCCATTTTTTCCTTCCATTTCTTATTTCTCTTGTCCCTCTGTTACTTTCCCATTTGAACATTTTCTTCCCTTTTCCAATATAATACATTTTAGTCTTTATTTACACTTTCAGTTTCTCACACCAGAGAAACAATGTGGTACTTAAGCATGTGTATCCAATTTATTTCACTTAAGAGTATGGTTTCAAGATGCATCCATTTACTTGAAATGTCTCAAGTTTATCATTCTTTATGGCAGAGTAGTACTCCATTATATTAAAAAAAAACACATTTTCTTCATCCATTCCTCAGTTGATGGGCATTTGAGCTGTTTCCAAGATTTAGCTATTACAAACTGTGCAGCTATAAACATGGGTGTGCATGTATCGCTGTGGTCTGATGCTTTTAATTCTTTTGGGAGGATACCAAGAAGGGGAATAGCTAGGTCAAATGGAACCTGTAGTCCTAGTTCCCTGAGGATTCTCCACACTGATTTCCATAGTGGTTGCACCAGTCTACATTCCCACCAACAGTGGGGAAGGGTTCCTTTTTCTCCATAGCCCCTCCAGCATTTGTTATTGGCTGATTTGTTGATAATAGCCATTCTTTCTGGAGTGAGATAGAATCTCAGGGTTGTTTTAATTCACATCTCTTGAATGACCAGCGATGTTGAACATTTTTTGATATGTTTATTTGCTGTTTCTACTTCTTCATCTGAGAAACGTCTATTCATTTCAATTGCCCACTTTTGGACTGGGTCTTTAAAACTGAGGGGTCTAATTTTTTTTGAGTTCTTTGTATATTTGAGATGTTAGTCCTTTGTCAGAGGAATAGCTGGCAAAAATTTTTCCCACTTTGTGTGTTGTCTCTTCACTCTGTTGGTGGTTTCTTTTGCTGTTCAAAATCTTTTTAATAAGATGAGATCCCACTTGTTGATTCTTTGTGATATTTCCTGGGCAATTTGGGATTTTTTCATAAAGTCTTTGCCTACACCTGTGTCTTCAAGAGTTCTACCTATTCTATCTTCCAGCAGATTTCGTGTTTCTGTTTTAATATTTAGATCTTTAATCCACTTTGATTTTAGCTCAGTGCATGAGGAAAGATACAGGTCTAGTTTTAACCTTTGGCATGTGGAGAGTCAGTTTTTCCCACACCATTTATTAAAGAGGCTGTCTTTCTTCCAATGAAGTTGTTTGGCTCCTTTGTCAAAGATAAGGTGACTGAGAGTGTTTGGACCTGTTTCTTCATCTTCTAATCTGTTCCACTGGTCCTGGGGTCTGTTTTTGTGCCAGTATCATGCTGTTTTTATTACAGTAGCTTTGTAACATAGTTTTAGGTCAGGGATTGTGATGGTCCTTGCTTTGCTTTTGTTGCCCAGAATTGCCTTTGCTATTCTAGGTTTCTTTTGGTTCCAAATGAATTTTAGGATTGTTTTCTCTAATTTTGTAAAGGATGCTATCGGTATTTTAACTGGGATTGCATTACATCTGCATAACACTTTTGGGAGTATGGCCATTTTCACTATATTGGTTCTTCCTACCCAGGAGCAAAGGATATCTTTCCATTTTCTGATATCTTCTTCAATCTCCTTTTTCAAAGTACTATTGTTTTCAACATATAGATCTTTTACTTTCTTTGTTAGATTGATTCCTAGGTACTTCATTTTTTTGGATGCTAATGTGAAAGGCGTTGCTTCCCTAATTTCTTTCTCAGTTGTCTGTTATTTGTGTACAGGAATGCTATTGATTTCTGAGAATTGACTTTGTACCCAGCTATGCTGCTAAATTTGGTTATTAAATCTAGGAGTCTTCTGGTGGTGTTTTGGTGGTCTTCTATATAGAGTATTATATCATCTGCAAATAGTGATAATTTAACTTCTTCTTTTCCTATCCTTACTCATTTTATTTCTTTCTCTTGTCTAATTGCTCTGGCTAATATTTCCAGAACTATATTGAAGAAGAGTGATGAGAGTGGACATCCTTGTCTTGTTCCAGATTTTAGAGTGAAAGCTTTCAGTTTTTGACCATTTAGTATGATGTTGGCTGTTGCTTTGTCATAGATGGCTTGTATCAGATTGAGATAAAGACCATCTATTCCAATTTTCTGCAAGGTTTTTTTTTTTATCATGAATGGGTGTCGGACCTTGTCAAATGCTTTTTCTGCATCTATTGAGATGATTATAGGTTTATTGTCCTTGGCTCTGTTAATATGGTATATCACATTTATTGATTTGTGTATGTTGAACCATCCCTGCATCCCTGGGATGAATCCTACTTGGTCATTGTGTATAATCTTTTTGATGATTTGTTGCGTTCTCTTTGCCAGTATCTTATTGAGCATTTTTGCATCAATGTTCATTAATGAGATTGGCCTGTAGTTCTCTTTTTTTGTTGGATCCTTCTCTGGCTTTGGTATCAGGGTAATGCTTGCTTCCAGGAATGAATTTGGAAGTATTGCTTCTGTTTCAATTTTGCTAAAGCGTTTAAGAAGTAGTGGCATTAAATCTTCTCTAAATTTCTTGTAGAATTCAGCAGTGAATCCGTCAGGACCCGGGTTTTTCATTGTTGGTAGGTTTTTAATTACTTCTTCAATTTCAGTGGCTGATATTGGGTTATTTAGAGTATTTATATCCTCTTGATCCAGGTTTGGTAATTCATATGTATCTAGGAATTTGTCTATTTCTTCTGTGTTTTCGATCTTATTAGAATACCAGTTCTTGAAATCAGTATTGATGATCTTCTGGATTTCTGTAGGATCTGTTGTAATTCCACCCTTTTCATTCCTAGTTGTATGAATTTGAGTCTTTTCTTTCCTTTTTTTTTATAAGGTTGGCTAAGGGTTTGTCAATTTTATTTAATTTTTCAAAGAACCAACTCTTGGATTCATTGATTCTTTGTATTGTTTTCTTAGTTTCAATTGCGTTAATTTCAGCTCTGATCTTTATAATGTTCTCCCTCATACGAGCTTTGGGTTTGACTTGCTCTTCTTTTTCTAGAAGCTTGAGGGTCAACATTAGGTTGTTTATTTGAGCTCACTCTGTTTTTCTGATATGGGAGTTCAATGCTGTAAATTTCCCTCATAGGACTGTTTTCATTGTGTCCCATAAATTTCGGGAGGTTGTATAGGCATTATCATTCAATTGTAGAAACTAATTTCTTCTTTAATTTCATCTTTGACCCACTGATTGCTCAAAAGGGTGCTGTTTAATTTTCACATTTTTATGAAGCTTTTGTGGTTCCTTTTGCTGTTTATTTCCCGTTTCAATGCACTATGGTCTGACAGTATGCATGGGATAATTTCGATTCCTTTGCATTCGTTTAAGCATGTTCTGTAAGCTAGTATGTGGTCTATTTTGGAGAAATTCCCATGTGCAGCTGAGAAGAATGTGTAGTCTGAGGTTGTGGGGTGGAATTCTCTGTATATATCTACTAAATCCATTTGTTCAAAAGTTTGGTTTAGTTCTGATATTTCTCTGTTGACTTTTTGTCTAGTTGATCTGTCTATTTGTGACAGTGGGGTATAGAATTCCTCCATTATAATTGTATTAGTGCTTATTTGGTTTTTCATGTCCATTAATATTTGTCGTATATAGTTAGGTGTGCTGGTATTTGGTGAATATATATTGATGATTGTCATCTCTTCTTCTTGGATTATTCCCTTTTCAAGAATATAGTGACCTTTTTTGTTTCTCTTAATCAGTCTTGGCTTGAAATCCACTCTTGTCTGCAAACAGAATAGCTACCCTTGCTTTTTTCCAGGTTCCTGTCACATGAAGTATTGTTTTCCATGCTTTGACTTTCAGTCTATGAATTTCTTTTTGAATTAAATGTGTTTCTTGCAGCATATTGTTGGTTCTTGCTTCTTGATCCATTCTGCAAGTCTGCTTCTTTTGATTGGTGAGTTGCTCTTTAGAGTATGCTCTTTAGAACTTGTTAACCTCTCTCTCTTTGGGTGCCTGTACACTCATATTCTTTTGGGTTTATTGGATAATGTACCTAGAAATGCACATGGGGAAACGATGTGGATCCTGCAATTGCTGCTGGTTCAGCACTTGGGTGAAATTGAGACAGAAACCTTCCTTCTACTCCTTCTGCTCTGTTTTCCAAATATGATAGAGACCATATGCTTTGACCATAGAGCAATAAATTTAGAATTTAACAATACAAAAGATAAGTAAAATTATCTTAAACTTAGAAAATAAAAATGCTGCCAAATAATTCATGAGTTAGAAAGAAGTCAAATGGAAAATTAACAGAGCCAGAATTACGAAAATAAAACACTACATTTCGAAATGTGTAGGGGTGCATATGCTATCCTTTAATGGAATATTATTTCATAAAATATGTATATCAGAAATTAGAATGGCTGCAAGTTAATATGCTAAACATTAATTTACAAATTTAAAAATGAAAAACCAAATATGCTTTTGCCTATAGAAGGAAAGAGAAAATAAAATGACAGTATAAACCTGAAATAGAAAACCAATATACCATAGAATAAAAAAAAATACACTAGAATAGGTCGATAGTACCAAGTTGGTTCTTTGGGACAAAAATAATAAAGTATGAAAGTCCTTGATAAGAATAATAAAGAAAAAAACCCAGAATGTTGTAACATGGCTACATGTTACATTATAGGTAAACCCAATCATGGAAAGAAAACATTCTGAAGAAATATATCAAGTTTGAAAATTTCTTCAAAGGGACAAACAGTTTGAAAATTTTAACATATCAAATCAAAATCACGCAGAATTAAAAAGTTTGCACAGTGCCGGAATAGGAAGGGCTTGAAATAGTTTTTAAACAAAAACATTCCCCAAAACAAAACTTCAGTTTCATTGGCCATCTTTAATTTTCAAATGTCAGACTTATAAAAATTAAAAGTCCATATAAAATTAAAAGTCCAAACCCAACTTATAAAAATTAAAAGTCCATATTCCTAAAATAAAAGTGATTGTTCTCCAGGCATTATAAAAAGAAAATATAAGTGATATTAAACATATTTATTTAGTCAGTGACTATTCTCTGCAGTCGACCTGTGTGGGAAACCAGCCAGTGACAGCCCCACACTCTGGACATTGGCTCTATTGGCAACAGACTCACCACAGATCGTGTCACGCTGCTAACAAACACACTTTGATAAAGCACAGAAAACACACTTCACAGACCAATAGCAACTCAGTCCTACCTCTGTGACCAATATAATCCGTGTTGCAAGAATAACAACAAACCACACCTGTCCTGTGCTCAAAACGAGCTCTTTGCCTAAATCCCATATAAAATGCCACACAAGCTATTTGCTTTCCTCAACCAGAATTAGACCAGGAATCAGTTCCAAAGACCTTCAGTTAGTAAAATACTAACTGACCCTCAGACCAGTCAGAATGCTAACCTAGTACAATGTGCCCAAATTCCATTTGTTCTTCAAATTTGTTGCCATCTGAACCTAATTAAAGATAAGCACTGACTTGATTTGTTGTATTATTGTTGCTAATTTATTTCGTTGCCATAAGATTCATAATCAACAGTTCTTTATGTCAATTACACCTAAATCATGGTATAAGACAATTAAGACTTTTCTAATTACTTTTGTTATACCAGGAAACTAGATATTGACCTTTGAATAAAGTCATTCAATCTTCTGTTGTAATATTTGATATTTTTCAATTCATCTGCATATTCCATTTTCCCCTCCTTTGTTTGACTATTTATCTGAACTCTAGTCTCATGTGGTTTCATTTTGCTCTGGATTGTCTTGTGTTGAACATACAAGGGAGTGCTTTATAGGGAAGCTAGAGGAAACATGTTAGCAGATCATTAATCTTAGCAGGCTGCAATAACTAACGTCTTTAAACAGAGACCCCTCATAGGGCAGAAAAACAAATCCATGGAGATGTTCAGGACTTGGCCCCAAATTCTGCAAAGAGACACTGGGAGCAGTCTCACTGTAAAATGCATGAGATTAGCATAACAGTAGAAAGTTTCAAATGGGAGCTTGATAAACTCCTCCATGAGGCAACATATCACACTGGGACTCATCAGCCTTCTTGGTAAACAAACACCCAGAAGAAATATTTTCTAGGATTGCCGAGAATGTGATCAATTCATCCTTCTTCTGTAATTTTATTTCTTTAATAAACCTGAGTATTCTTCCAGAGAGCAGTCTCTTATTATAATGTTTTAATTATACTTGCTTTCTGAGTCATCTCATGTTATCCAATAATGTCTAGCATATTAAATGATTCTACAAAACCGTTGTCCCAGTAAATGACTCAAAGCCCCAACCAGGACAAAATAATGACTGAAGCTAAATGGAAAACCAGACTTCTGTAAACAAATTTATCTATTTCTTTCTTTCTCACCTTTCTTTCTTTCCTTCTTTCTTTCTTTCTTTCTTTCTTTCTTTCTTTCTTTCTTTCTCTCTCTCTCTCTCTCTCTCTCTCTCTCTCTCTCTCTTTCTTTCTTTCTTTCTTTCTTTCTCCCTTCCCTTCCTCTTCCCCTTCTCCTTCCTTCCTTCCTTCCTTCCTTCCTTCTCTTTTTCTGTTTCAGTACTAGGGATGGAACTCAGGACCTTCACACTAAACTACATCCTCAGCCTATCCCTGACCCCACACTTTAAAAAAATAATTTGAGACAGGGTCTCACTAAATTGCCCAGACTGGGCTCAAACTTGCCATACTTCTGCCTCAGCCTCCTACAGATTCATGTTTAGGAATCAGCTAACATGGTATGAACTGGACAGCGCCTAATGGTCTCATATGTGGTTTTGGTTAATACACAAAAATAGAAACTCACAAAGTTTTGAAGACTTCATAACTGGTACGAAATTACTGATTGCTCTATGGGACATGGATACAGCCTTATGTGGTATAACAAAACATATATACTTGGAGTTTGCCTGATATTCCTTGCACAAAGGTTCAAAAAATCCTGGAAATTCACGAATGATAAATGTGTCTTCTGCTATGTATAACGAGACTCTTTCCTTCCTTTGAGTTTATGCGGGACCCACCTCCAACCTCCAGGTAGGAGAGGGGGCTGGAATTGAGTTCAGTCAGATGGAAAATGATTTAATTAATCACACCCAGGTAATGGAGCCTCAATAAAAACACATGAGTGATGAGGTCAGGGGGCTCCTGTTCTCATGAACGTATCAATGATCTGCACGTGGACTTTCCAGACTTTTCTAGAGGTCATGGAATCCTGGAGACACTCCCAACCTCAGGATTCCTTCTCCTTGGCACCCCTTCCACTTGGCTATTCCTGAATTCCGTCCTTTAAAATACAGCTGTGTTTGAAGTACAGTGCTTTTCTGAGCTCTATGGGTTGTTCTGACCCACTATCAGATCTGATGGAGGAGTCATGGGAGGCCCTGACTGGGTAGCTAAGTTGGAAAGAAGCCTCAGTAGATTGCAGGTGCTGGACTTCCCTCTAGACTCTGAAGTGGGCGGAACCCTTCAACCTGCAAGACCTTCCGTAACTTGAAACAGCAGCAGAATTGATAGAGATTGTGGGACCCTCAGTCGATGTCAGAAAACTGATGAAAGGGTGGTTTTAAATCAATAGCAATGTATTTCTGTGAAAATGTATTTGAAAGTCAACTAGGTAGGGATAAGCTCACATTGTGAAAGTCAGCCAATTTCCAATGGCCTCATTCCAAGCCATACGTCCAGAACTAACATTAACCCACTCCCATTCCTGTAGCCACCATGAACTACGCTCCTGTAACGTTGACATCAACCCACTCCTGTCCTCATAGTCAACATAACCTGAGATCAATCTCCCACCAATGTTATCAGCCATTTTTTTTAGTTCAATGTGATTCTGTCTGACCATTGTTATTCTCTGTTAGTTACATAAGGCATAAATTCAGGTTTCTAGCTAGAGATATTGAGTGGTGGGTATATTCTGATACCTATGTAAATACTTTCATAAGTAGTGAAAGAGGAAACATTCTTCGCTTTTTCGGAGAGGTCAGTTTAATCTTTAAATTTAAGTTAGGAAATGATAATATAAGAAAGGAACCATACAGGCCTAATTCCTTAATAGACACAGAAAATAGGACATTTCTAAACAAAATATTAGCAAATCTACTGTAACAGAGTAGTAAAAAAGTATGTTATGGCTAGAGTCAGTTTATCCTAGATATATAAATGTAGCAAAGTTTGAAAAATCCACAACAAATATGAGCCTAAAGGCAAAATTTCAGAAGCATTCCACTTAAAATTTGGACAAATAAATTATGCAATATCACTTCCTCTCAATATATTTGAATTCAAATCGCCAAAATACAAGCAAAGAGAATTACTATGACAAGGAATGAAAAAGAGAAAATGAAAATTGTCATAATTGGCAGATGGTACAATTCTTAACATGGACAACCTAAAAAAACCACAGGTAAAAATTATTAGAAATAACAGAAAAAAATTAGCAAGATAGATGGATATACAATTCATATATAAGAACCAATTGTATTTACACAAAGTGATTGTAAGTTGAGACATTGTTAAGAAATAATTTTTTGATTAATCATCATGTGATTTTTACCATATAACTTAAAATTAGTTGCAATATAATTTTTAAAAGTCTGTATTCAATTCTGTATACTTATTTGTTCATTTGGGTTTTTAGTAACCAGCTACTCCTCAGACAGAGGACTAATATCTAGAATATATAAAGAACTCAAAACAATCAGACCCCCTAAATTTAAAGACCCAATCCAAAAATGGGCATCTGAAATGAATCAATGCTTCTCAGATGAAGAAGTACAAAGAGCAAATAAATATATAAAAAATGTTCAACATCACTGGTCATTCAATGAATGTAAATTAAAACAACACTAAGATTCCATCTCACTCCAGAAAGAGTGGCTATCATCAAGAAATCAACCAATAACAAATACTGGTGAGGCTGTGAGGGGAAAGGAACCCCTCTCTATTGTTTGTGGGAATGTAAACTGGTACAGCCAATATGAAAATCAGTATGGAGATTCCTCAAAAAATTAAAACTTGAGGTTCCATTTGACCCAGTTATTCCCATTGTGGGTATCTTCCCTAAAGAGCTAAAAGCATCATACCACGGTGATATATGCATGCTGATCTTTATAGCAGCACAATTTATCATAGCTAACTCTTGGAAACAGCACATGTGACATCAACAGATGAATGGGTAAAGAAAATGTAGTATTTATATGTAATGGAGTACTACTCTACCATAAAGAAGGATAAACTTGAGTCATCTTTAGGTAAATGCATGAAGCTAGAGACCATACTCTTAAGAGAAATAAATTAGACACACAACTTTAAATATCACATTGTTTCTCTTGTGTGAGAAACCTAAAGAGTAAATAAGGAGCAAAATGGAGGCTAGATATTGGGAAACAGGAAGAACTTTTCAAATGGGAAGGGGAACAAGGGAGGGGGAGGGGAAGGAGAGGAAGGGAAAAGAGATTTTAAAAAAGAGAATGGGAGGAAAAAATGGAAACAGTATTTGTAAGTGTGGAGGGAAAGAATGGTTGAAAGAGGTGAGGGAATGGAAAAATAAAAGAATTAAGATATATTATGAACAGGTACAAATTCCCCATAATGAATGTGATCATTATGTATGGCAAACATATACTAATAAAAATAAAAAATAAAAAACACAAAGAGAAATGATGCTAACAGTACATGATATTCATCAGTTGGTAAATAAATAATTGAGAAATGTTCCTCACTAAAATGCATTTCTCTGAATACTCTACTTATTTTGAATGATATAACAAATATATATTAATGTAATTTCTTTCGTTTTTTATTATTAGTTATGGTAAGCCCAATGATGACTTCACCCATTTCAGCAAACCCAAAAACCATTCACTCTTTGCTTGGCCAAGAGGCATTGCAGCTTTCTGTTTGTGCTTCAGTTACTTCTTCTGAGCCTGGGGAAAGTGTCCCCAGGCAAAAAGCCAGAGTGAACTTAGAGGTCACTCTATATGTTTCCTTTCTTTCAAGGATCACAGCCCACAGTTATTTGTGGCCCAATGCTTAAAAACAGTTGCTTCATATATTTTGTCCAGATTTATACTTATTTGCTCAAGAGTAAGCTGATATCTGTTAGTCTCTTACAGCTGGAAACAGAAGTTAACAGTAATATTTTTACATGTCACCCTTTATAACATTTTAAAAACTACATCCTTTGCAAATATTGAATTTGTGATGAAAAATTTAGATAAACTGAAAATGTGCAAGTGTATATGTGTGTAGGTGCACATGGAGTAACGCCAGAGGAAGAGAGCTGAGCTAGTATACGTGTGTTGCAGAGTGGGAGCAATCATGAAATCTATTTGTTTTGTTTTGTGTTGCTTACAGATAGAGTCAGTCAGCTCTAGAATATTAGGTCCTGAACGCTAAAAAAGACATTTCATGCTAAAAATTGCAACTTCGGATTTACTGGCATACAGTCTCGTTTTGGAGTTCTGAATGGCTAAGAGAGTCTGGTTAGAAACCATGCAGCCAGGAAAAGAGGAAAAGTTAGAAATGAGTCCTGAGGAACTGCACTATCTTACTGTCACTGCAAGAGGAAGAACCAGAGAAAAAGACAAGGAATAAGGAGGGCAGAAAGACAGGAAAAAAACTATAAAAATGAAATTCGACAAAAGACAAGAAAAATTTACTCTAGAAAGAAGAGTAGTCAACTCTATGTAAATAAATGTGCAAGGAGATTAAGTAAAAAAAAATGGGAAGGTTGCATGGGATCTAATAGTACTTAACAGCTTTGCATATATTGACAGTGTGGTGCTGTGTGTTCAGAAGCGAGTGTGGTCAGACAGGACAGTGCCACTTGCAGGAAGGCTTGGATGGCACAAGGCTTTTGGGCAAAAGCACGCAAAGCAAGACTGGCCTTGGATACCAGGGGTTTGGTGGAACAGTTTATAATGAGGTTTAAAACTGCTTTCATTAACCTTCTGTATTCCACACTCTTAACACCAAGTATATATATTTTTAATGGGTAACTAGCTTTTCCTTTTCAGCAGAAAAAGATATGGAGCCTATTCTCGTGACTCTTATTCCCCATGCTGGACTCTGTGAGACGTGGTAATGTCCCTGTCTTTACCTCGCTGTTGTGTCTGAAGTCAGGTGTTTGGTCCATAAACTATCTTGAACTTTGACTTTATTTTCCTGTCTTTTTACTAAGCTTCTGTTCAGAGAAAGTCACAGAACTCAGGTCGAATCTAGGGCATTATTCGTACAAGAAGAAAATGACAATTACAGGAATATCACCCTGTTATTTCTCTTTTACAAAGTTCTTATTCTCTTTGTGTGTGTCCTTTTTCCCTGTCAATTCACATACTTTGGAGTAGGTCCACCTTTCCAATAACTCCATCTCCCCCAAGAGTGTTACTTCATAAGCAGGAACTCGAATTTATTGATTCATTCTTTATTCAAAGAAGCTGAGGGAAGGGTCATTATTTGCTCAACAGCTTAATCTTGTTTAAGGATCCAACATTTAATAAGCAGCAAAAATAAGAGCATTGTGCTAGATAGGTTTAGGATTCATTTATTAACTGCATTGTGTCTTAACCAAATGTACAACTGTTATACTTTTCTTAAGGAGAAATATTCATAAGAATATTTATGTAAAAAGAGCATAAATTTGCACATTTGTTAATAAAATTTTTGGATGGAGTCTCTTCTCTTTATGAAGTAGGAAGCAAAAACGTTTGCTAATAACCAGGAAGACTGTGGCATGTTATAGAGACTGAGGAGAAAGGGATGGGTTTGAAAGACACCACCCAAAACTAAGAGAGAGAGATGACTAGAAAAACAGCAAGGGAGTAGTTGACATCACTATTCTGGAAGTTATATTAATACTAATCTTCTGTGAGTATATTTTACCTAGAGATGCTCAGTGGCCTTGAAAAGAGATAGTTGGAATCATAAAAAATTGGATTTTCCCAGGTGAATTAATAAAAGGATACAATGGCAATGTGGTGTAGGGTATTATATTTTCTCATTTTCTCATGAGATAATATAACACCTAGTGCTGGCTATAACAAAATACCTAGTGCTGGCCAATATATACAGAATAGAGGTTTATTAGCGCATAGGTTTGGAGGTATAGCTTCTGTTCAGCTCTAGTGAGGGCCTTCTGCCTACAGCACAGCGTGGTGGACATCATCTTGGTAGCAGTACATCTGAGAGGAAAAGCTCACAAGGTAAGACAGCATGCAAGAAGACTCAGGAACCAAACTCATTCTTTATGTAACCGTTTGCCTCCTGGGATCTAACTGAAAAGAACTACCAGAGTCCCAAAGAGAACTACATGAATCATGTCCAAGAATGGTGCTTCCTATGACCTAATTACCTCTTACTATGCTCAAACTTGAAACAGCTCCACCATCTCAATACAATTACATCAAGGCCCAAGCTTCCAGCACAAGGACCTTTGTGGGACATATTCAACATATATCCAAATCATAGCAGGTATTAACAGGAAATGAATAAAGAAAAGGATTCTGTGCTTGGAGTAAGTTGAGTAGTGAAGCAATCTCTTCCCCCTTTCCCCATCTTCAAATAAATTTTCTTCTTTTATTTAAAAAAGAACAATGGAAGGTCTCATATCTTACCATACATGCAACGTAGCAGACTGGCCTGCAACACTCTTATGAATGTACGTAAAAGATGATAAATTACAGGAATGGATCATTAAGAAAATTATCATCTTTATGCTGATTCTCTATGCCTCAGTTTCTATGGGGAAGACAGAAGGCCCATGACACTCATACCTCCGATGAGTTTGTTAAAAGAGAGGAAATCTGAGTTTATGCTTTATAATGGTCAGAAAACACGCATGCCCTTTGCCATAGTAGAAGAAATCATTAGATTATAAACATAATTGCCCTTTGCTCCTCCAAGGTTGTGAGTAAACATGCCCCTGGTTCTAGACAAAATAAACTCTTTATTTGAAAGCACTTTCTATAGCCCCACACTTTTAAAGACAGTTTAGGGCAAAAGAAAAGCAATACCTCGCTCACAAGATGAGCAGACACTTGAGAAACCCGTGGAAAACTGTCTCCTGACACGGCCGTCTGATTTACAGACTAAGTAAGGGAAATGATTTTAATGATAACAATTTCCTGGCTTGACTTTAAGTTTCATGGCTGGAAGGCAAACGGACCAAGAGTTGGCTGTGCTGATTCTTTTCTGGAGCAATAGCAAAGGTCTGAAGTGAAAGGCAAATAAGAATGAAAACGTCAGTATGTGTAGAAAAATAGAAGTCATAGTGTTTGTAAACGCAAGGGTTAGAAAGAATAGAAAGTCACACAGGTGGGTAGCACAGCACCAAACAAAGTGAGACTTAAGGTAATGAATATAGTTGTCAAAATAAGACGATGATTTTTACTTTGAGCAAGTTAAAAGATTTAGGCAAATAAAATGATCTTTTGAAAGGCCACTGATATCCCAATTTTCAAGCTTTTGTGGATGTTCCTACCAGAGAGTTATCGAAGATAGTCATTTGGGAACCTGATACTTACCACTTAGCTATCATGCTGTATGTTAGAGTCAAGTAAGATACCCAGGAAACAACCACAAGACACTCCAAATCTACCCAACTCTAAAGAAATTCTGGAAGGTTTGCATGCTGTAAACATTCCCTGTGTACTGTTTGAAAGAAGAATAATTCAGTCATTTTATTTTCCCATAGAAATAGTGGAGCTCTTTCTAAGTAATTGCCCAATATATTTTCTTTGTTAAGAACCCAAGCTTTGAAGTTAGAATTAACTTTGGAAGCCACATTTGTCACTTCTGTTTTATATAACTTAAAGGAAAGTAATTAGGCTCTCTACATTTGACTTTTTCATCCATAAAACGGAATGATGAAAAAGAGGAGGAGGATTGGAAAAATAATATTTTTTTAATTAACTTAGATAAAAATATAAAGGGCCTTGCAAGTATAAACTAGTTTCTAATTTATCATTATTATCATGGTTATTTTATTACTAAGCTGACATAAGATCATTGTCACAACAGACAGGTACATTCTCACCACTCACATCAGAAGATTAGTAGTTGTTTTCCAGTAACTGGAAGTCATATTTGAAACTAGGATTCCTCCTTGGCAACTAACTTGGAATACTGCACGAACATTCACACCTCATATAAAATCAGCTCAAATGAACTCAGATTAAATGATTAAATGATTTTTAAGAGTCTATTCTTGTTCTTGAATTTTTGGAATAAATATATGAAGTCATGGCCCCCGCTCTTAAGAGAATTTGACACAGTGTTTTTTTCTTTTCTTTTTTTTTTTAATCTCAGAACACCATCACACTCAGAACACTTAGTTGATTCGTAATAACTGTGTGAGAAGAGGTCTGACACTGCATATAGATTCAACAGGAAAAGTTACCTAATTTATTTCGAGATGCTTCCTAAGATAAAAGAAGACTGAGTGCAGGTTCAACCAAATTGCGGGAGAATAAAGCCACATTTTAGTTTGCCTGTTGATAATGGCTTCATTGCCTCACTGAGAATTTGACATTTGAGTTGATCCTGATAATAAAGATGAACAGGATTTCAGAAAAATTCATTGGGAAAACATTTCAAGCAGAAAGACAATAATAAACAAAGACACGTGTGAGCTAAAAAGGGTATTAAGGACTTGGGAAATAGTGTCTTAGAAAGCTAGATAATATCTGCAGCAGTAGAAAAGACAGTGAAGTAAATGGACCTAAATGGTGTGCTAATGGTGTGACTTCATCATGAAGTAATGGGAGATATTGACGAAATTTAAGCAGAAAGTTCATGAACAGATCAATAGTTTATTTAATACTACTGAAAATAGACCATGTGATACATTTAAAGGGAGAGATGTTAGAAATGAAGACTAGACACTAACATATTTGATAAGAGCTGGATGAAATAAACCAACAGAACAGAAAGATTAACAGACTGCTGTGACCAACTAAATATGAGAAATAAAAAGGAAAAAGTAGATAAAAACACTGTTCAAGTACTGGTTTTAACGTGTTAAATTTTCAAATTCCTGTTGAACTTCCTGGAAAATCGACTATGTTTTAAATCTGGTATTGGCTTGTTTTTTTCACTGTGAGCCACACAGCCCCGTCATGTCTAATCAACTTTGATATTGAGGAAGCAGCTGTAGACAGTGAATGAACACAGTTCTTTTCCAATAAGACTTTATTGATAAAAACAAATGACCAGCTTACAGATCTGTAATAGTGGTGATGCCTGGAGACGTAGATATGGAACAGCTCAGCCAAAACAAAACCATATTTAAGGAGTGAAAAAAATGTGCTTTTTCTGAAGAATGAGGAAAACACAGTAATTAAAATCAATGGAAGAACTTAGCTAGATATATAAGAATTTAATCAACACAGTAACAGAAAAAGTAGGATAGGATTTCTCAAAGAAGGAAGTGGTCACTAGTGCTGTGTATTCTAAGATTGCTAAAGTTACTCGATCAGGGAGTGAATGAGTTTTTCTGCCAAACTGAACTTACATCATATTCTCTGATTGGCTGAGGTAGAAAAATTTAAAAGTAGTACTTTCAGTTTCACCCAATTAACAGAATACATTTATGCATTCATTCCACTCATGTTAACTACCTAACATGCAAAATTAAGAAAATGAAGAAACCATAGTGGCTTAGTGTGCAAATATTATTTATTATAATGTGATTTTTCCATGGTAACTGTTATAGAGTATTCACTACTGACATGGTAAGATTGAGCCTGCTGGTGCTAATTGTGTGACTGGGTCACACATCAGATGACAGAGACAAGGTAAGACAATTTCTAAGCACTACTGATTTTTTATGTGACCTCATAAAAAATTATGTAGGAAATAGTTTATAAATTTCTGCGTCATTTTCTAAATGTTGCTGCTTTTTTTCTGAAACTAAGCCATTCATAATTCTTATATTCTGTCATGAAATAAGACTCAGAGAATTCACTAGAAGTAGTAAATGAATGAATAAATGGTTCCTTTTCTAGGAACAAGATACTGTAAAAATACATGTAAGTGTTCAATTAGGAAAAGAAAAAAGGATTTCTAAATCAATAATCAAGAGCCAGTTAAAATTACATGTATTTCTCTCCTGAAGAATGTCCGATTAATAATCAAGATTTAAAGATTTCTATTGTGTACCTAAAGGAAGATAGAATGCTATAGCCTATTTGTGGTAATGCTTTCATGAGAACTAAGGCAACACACAATAAGCAAATAATAATTCCTATTGCTTCACATTCCAAACCTTGTAAAAGAAAATGAATATTATTCACTAAGGTTGACTTAGCCACAACTCCCATTGGTTTTCGTGGGAGTTTTGCCATGGCCGAAGACCACAAATAAGGGCCATGTTTCTGGTAATAAAAAGTCTGCCCTGTTACTGTGGAGAAACTGTTAAACCACAGAGTGAAAGCAAACAGTTACATGTCACTGGAGAAGTCTCCAAGTTGACTTCCATTAAAATGTAACCTTAGAGTAGGATGTGGATAATTAGAAAGTACTTAGGATAAAGGACAAAGGTTACTTTCCCAAAAGAGAAACTGTGTTCCAGTGAACGGAGATATACATGGGAAGCCAAGGGATCCTGGCTCCTTTCCCATTCTAACACATATTTGACTTGTCTTCTTTGGCAAGTTACTTGCAGGTCCTCCCTCTCCCCGAGGCCCTCATCCAAATCTAGCTCCAGGCCCTGGTCATCTCACAGCTGGACCACAGTTACCTTTGCTTCCTGCAGTCCCTGCCCCCTGCCTTCCTCTACAATCTCATACTTCCCTGCTTATATTATCTTTCTTCCTTACACATGGTCTATATTGATCATTCCTTTAAAATCTGTCAGTAATTTCCAATCCTTATTTTCATAAAAGCCATTTTTCTCATTTTTGGCTTTTGACTCTTCAGTGTCTGTTCACACCCATCTTGTCTATTCAAGTAGGAAGACCGACACATCCAAGAGAGAGTTTAGTGCTGAGAGAAGTCAGCTCCTCCAATTCCCGGAGGGTTAAAAGTGAGGGTCTCACCCGATCTGCAATTCTATCAAAAGTGGGAATACAAGAAATCGTGAAGCAATGTGTTAGTCCCTCACCCTTTTTATTTCAAAGAGGTGTTTCATCTTGGCTTCATTACCCAAAGTCCTTGTGCTTTTTGTTTCTACATAATTAAAACTAAAAGGTTTTGAAAAAGAATGGAATTTTGAGGCTATTTAGTGTTTAGTTTGAAGACAGTTACTGTTTTCACAGCAGAATTAAGTTGCTTCGAATCAGGTGGTACTTTCTGAGCACTGCTCCTCCTGCCTCTTGCGCTGCTCCTGAGCGGTCACGTGGGCGCTAAGATCCCAGCAGTAACTTGCACCTTGCTTGTTTACAGCTGAATGCCAGACTGGATCGGTGCACAGCTCTAGTTAAAGGCACAAATGATGCTGGAATTTAAAGTGTCTTCATTCTCGTCTAATTTCTTCCATCACTGATTTTTATAACCATTTTTCCTTATTGTTTGCTTGGGAAACCATCTATCCAGGTTGAATGTTTCTGTGATAATTTTTAGCCACCAAATGGAGTTTTGTGATGTCTATGTAAGATGGCTCAGATTTTCTCCAGTCAACAAACCAGTATCACAAATTTAAAAGCTTTCTTAAGCCTATTAATTGTTCAGCTAATCCAATGATAGGAATTGAAGTTCTGGGTCTTCATGAAAAAATCACGAATAGATATTTTACCTTTTAAATATGTGTCTATTGGATTGAATTGATAAAGCTTTTTGAGAGTTGCTTACATGATTGAGAAAAAGAAATTTGGGAGGAACAGTCTGTGAGGTAAACCCTTCATATTGTACCCAGGCCACAAGGCAAGACTGCGTATGGGCATTCACAGACCATGCACTGAATATTTCAGCATGCATCAAGCTTGGCCAACACCCACCCCGAGTTCCTGGCCTCTCGCCTACTGCTGCTCTTCTCCCAATTACTACTCTCATATTCTTAACATTTGAGGTGTTCCGGGCTCTCCTGTTGGCAGACCTTGTTCTCTGAGTTTGAGCCCAAGAATCCTGAATGGGGTCTAGATCCTCTAGAACTGAAGTGGGACTGACTGACTTACACTCCCTTAGTTACCTGAGATAGACAATTTTTTATTCCCAAACCCTTACTTCGATTTAGGACTTCCTTGATTCAGCACATCCCCCTACTGCCCCCTTGCTTTATAATTCTTGATTTTTACATTTTTCTCATGCAGATCTCAGGCAAAAGAATGATCAAACCAACATATGAAAATACTAGAGGATTTAATTTATCTATAACATTGAATAGGCCTACGTGTGAGGCAAAGAAGGGATTTTCTGATGTTTTCAGAACAAACATGAAAAAGCAAACAAATGAATGCTTTGTTTGAATGGAAACATCCTAATCGTGATATTAGAGCTTAAATATGGAGTATTTGTGTGTGTGTGTGTTGCAGCTACACACATTTTGAAGGCAATTAGGAAAATAGGTTGTGCATTAAATGTCTTGCTATAGTAGAGGTAAAGAATCATTTTTAAAAATACAACCTGAGTTTATGAAATAAATGATATTCAAAGTTAATTTCTCCTGATGAAATCATATGTAATATTATCGTTGATGACTGGAATGTACAAGTCGTACAAATCCTTTACTCCTCAAATCACCCTGTTGAATAAAATATGAATTCCTTCAACCATTAGCTAAATTTGCTAGCTAATATGGACATTTAAAAAAATTTAGACACACCAAAGCATGGTACTTTAACATCTGAAAGAACTTTGCATCTGTAATGTTTCCGCTCATGCTGTTATTTTCCACTGACAGGTAAGAGTGAGGTTTTGACACTCTTAATATAACACAGGGTGTTAATCTTATAATCACCCTGTCAGCACTTTCTGTTGGAGTGTTAATGACCACCTTTCAGCCACTCAGAGGTTCTTGCCAATAAAAATAATACCGGCAACCAGCCAACCAGAAGTTATGCAGCTACTTTTTTCTCATTTTTAAAAAGCTATGAATAAATTTGCAAAAAGTTAAGTATCAGCTTTGGAGGTGGAAGTCTACCTCAAGGCCTTGCTTACCTACCACTGTGGAAGACTCCCTGCCTAGCAATAAAATTCAAATTTTTCTCTTGGTCTAAGTTTTCGAATTACATTTGAACCCCACTGAAAGTATTTCTTAATTTTCAGAGAATATTCCAAGAAAAAAGTCAATCTGACTGAAGATGTAAAGCATCTTTTCCTTCAGCCAGATTGAAAGCCTCAATTGCTAACACACAATGAAGAAACACCAAGGAACCAATGCCTTCAAAAGCAACCAACACTCACAAGTCTGTTATTATTTGATGGAAGCTTTTAGCATCCATTGCATAGAGAGGTTGAAGTGAAATAGATGAAAAGAAATCATACTTTTTATGTTCTTTATTTGATCCTTTATTGGATCAAACATTGGTCTACAAATTTTGTTAGTCATCAAGCAAATACAAGCCTACGAATTAAAAATGAGAGTTGACTGTAAAAGATTATCTGACCAAGTGACTGTCGGGTTCTCTGACATTCATTTAGCTCTTGAGTTTTCCTTCTTCCCTTCCCTTTGAAAGATATCCACATAGGTTTGAGAATCTCCACTCTCTTTTAATACTTACCTTCTAGCTCATCAAAGCTATACTCAGCAATCCTGTGTTTAGACATGCTAAATTAATTAGTGCTGTGTGTGTACATATGCATATGCATGTGCGCACAGCTATGTGTATGTAACATCTTTGGCAAAGAAGTAATTCTATAGCACATAATTTCATGTTGAAATATAAGGTATTTAAATATCACAAATACACTTTTCCCAATGGAGTGACTACTCATAAATATGGAATTATAGCCACAAACATTGGTATGAAAATCTAACAAAAAGGGAGTTGAATTTCTTGCTTTTTTTCACTTTTGCTGATAAGCCTTTTATATATCTTGTGTGTTGTTTTAAAAGAAGTGACATATATACAGTAGTATTATGAGTAGTATTGACTGAAGCCACAAAAAGTTGACTGATTTATTTTCTGTTAAGGATAAATTTGTCATCCTTTTCTTTTTAATCATAATACTTGTAGATGGTGTTTTATTTTTCCTAATGGCAGACTGCACATGGAAAATATATTTCCAAGAAATAAAATCCAAAGAAATTCACAATATCCTCTTCTCATTGAAAGCTAAGCGAAATGTATCAGCAAAACTTTCCTTGGGTTTGGCTGTAAAACAGGGAAAACAATGAAGTACCAAGTATAGAAACACAGTTTTATGGTACATGGGTCAAATACTTTTCTAAGAGAAATTCCCTTTCCAAAATGTTGATTAAAACAGGCTGAACCTAAAATTGGAAGCTACAAAACTCAAGTTAAATTTTAAGAAGTGAATGTTAATTTGCACACTCTTTATTTGTGCTATGTTTTGCCTAGAAACAGAAGGTAGGAGTAGCGGGAGTAACTGAGTAGAAAATTATGAGATAAACGCAGATGAATGTCTCATTTGAAGCCCTCATGGTTGCCTTAAAGAAAATATATAGTTCTAGGATGCAGACATCTCAGATGATACAATTTCACTGATATTGTGGAGTATCTAAATGATGTGGCTTTAGTCTTTTTTTTTAAAGATTGATTCTTTTTAAGCAAAAGATGTAAGTGTAATTTTTTTTACTTTAATTTCATGTGTGATGTGAGCTGAGATTAGGTGAAGGGTCTCTCACTTCCTTCTGAAGAGATTCTGTTTTAATTTCTCAGGCTTCGGTGTTCTAGAAGCAAGCGTTGTGAGAGTAGGTGTTACATGAATACAAATACGTGGCATGTCAGTGCTAGTCACTGAGGTCAAGATTCAGGGTCACACTAAGAAACAACTCAAACCGCTGTGTTTGACAGGTGACACTGGTTCTTCAACTCAGCAATCAACAGTACAGACGGAAAGTACTGTAGAGCATAATCAAACACTTGGACACCCACTATTAAGTGACCTCTAAGGTCCCTTCACATTGTTTGGCTTATCTCAAACTGAAAGTTGTTTTGTTCTTCAAAAAAGTTTTATAGCTCTATCAAATATATATATATTTTCCTAAAAACAGAAAATTTTAATTTTCCGTCTCATTTTAAAATTCCATGAATTAAACAGTATCTTAATGTACATTTTTATTCACTACTGAGCATGTATAATCAACAATCTGATTATATTCTTATCAAAGCAGTATACATTGAAAAAAATCTTCATTTTTTTTGTCTTTCTCACTATTCCATGATTTTCTCATCCTCAGAATATAGAGAGACTCGGTTTACATGGCCACTCATTCTGGTTTCTAGGTAGTTTACAATTCTTAGTGTCTCACATCCACCTGAGTCAAAGTTCACAAATCAGGACACATGGGATAACATCAGAGGTAATTTTGTGTGTTCATTTTACTGTCAATATGGTAGTTCTCCCTTATACACAGGGATGCGATTCTCAGTGGATGTTACACTCAGTGTTCCAAGACTCTCAGCAGATGCCTAAAACTATGGCTAATAGCAATCTTTAAATATAATATTTCTTTTCCTGTACATACACACTTGATAAGATTTAACTTTTAATTAGGTATAGTAAGAGATTAACATTTGAAAGAACATTCTATACTAAAAGTTATGTGAATGTTATAGCTCTTTCAAAATATTTTATTGTACTGTAGATCTTAGCACCCTCAGCAAATAATTTTTTTTCTTTCTGTGTTAGGTTGAGAACTTTCACCTTTTCATTTTGAGGAAGCAATTAAAGAATCTCTTGGCGAATTCAAATTGCCAAACTGCCGATATCACTACTCGTGTGCTTTGTGGTTCTTTTTTCTTTTCTATTTTATTTTATTTTATTGTACTGAGGGTTGAATCCAGGTCCTTTGCCCTGAGCTACATCGTCAGTCCTTTTTATTTTTATTTTTGGACAGGATCTCAGTAAGTTGCCCTCGCTGGGCTTGAACCTGCAATCTTCCAACCTCAGCTTCCCAGAGTTCTAGAATTACAGGCTTACACCACCATGCCTGCCCTCTTTGCTACTATTATGTAAAATAAGTGTTACCTGCACAGAGACACTGAGATACCAAAACAATTGGTCTGATAACTAAGATGACTACTGAATGACTAATGGCAGGTAGCATACACAGCGTGGATACACTAGATGAAAAGATGATTCATGTCCCAGGAGAGACAAAGTCACATGGCACAAGATTTCATAGGGCTACTCTGAATAGTACCCAATTTAAAATTCATAAATTACTTATTTCTAGACTTTTCCTCTTCACACTATTGGACCATAGTTGAATACATGTAATGACACCACAGAAAACAAAATCATGGATGACAAGAGATTACTGCACATGTAAATACATGTAAAATAATTTCACTGAATGTTAAGTAAGAAAAATAAAAATGCTAATTATAAGATAATCATCCATAATCTGAAAATCTGAAGCCTGAAATGCTCCAAAATCTGAAACTTATTGAATGCTAACATAATACCACAAGTAGGAAGTTCCCCCATCATAAAACTTTGTGTTGTGTACAAAATTACTAAAAATGTACAAGATTACTTTAGGCTATGGGTATAAGAAGCACATGAAACAAATAAATTTCATGTTTAGACTTGGGTTTCATACCCAAGATATCTCATTATGTATCTGCAAATGTTCTAAAATTTCAAATCATCTGAAATTTAAAATATTCCAGTCCATGAGCATTTCAGATGAAGGATTCCCAATCTGTGTTCATAAAAGGCACCATGAAGCTTTGTGCCATAGGTGTATACTGGCATACAAGGAAAGAGACAGTTACAAATAGTGGTAAATACAACACTGAAGTTTTGTTTACAAGCAAAAACATGACTTCAGGTTGACTTTACATTAAGTGAGTCTGTTTAAAGGACAC